>JAQFXM010002144.1:0-26508 GCA_034693345.1 Entomobrya multifasciata
ATACCCCAAAACGAAAATAAGAACAAAGCCAACTGCTGCTTGGCGTCATACATACATACAAGCTCTGTCTCCGAACAATAGTAGTGAAGGCAAAAAGTACAAAAACTATAACACTTATACAAAGCACACATATTTTTACGCTGCATGCTTTCAAATTACATGTAATTCTTTAAAATCTTTTGTATGTCTAACTTCATGTGAGCGTGTAAGCTCCAATCGGCGCAGTGATCCAAACATTAAGCTCCAAGCCATGTCGTGCTTACACAACTGACTGATTTTGTCAATCTCTTTTTTCCTATCATTTATACTGATCCATTCTACAATAAACTTGATTATCATTACACCTATCATGATGTAGAAATCTCATAGTCTATGTATGTGAATACCGTTTGAGGAACTGAAAGTTTCCAACCAACTTGTTTCCAACTTTGTACACTGTACACCGTGAAAAGAAATCTTAGAATGTTTGGTTCTCTTAGATTTTTAAGAAGTTTTTATAATGCCTAACTTGCATAATACACAGTTGAATAATACACATGAATGCAGACCAATATAAAGTTAAAAGTTGAGTTGCAATGCAATTGATAAAATGGCGAAATAGAGTTCTGTACTATCTTGCAATTGCAATATAGCGCCTGAAGTTCTTAAGTTTTGGTTTCAAAATGAGAGACTATCTAAACTTTTACCAGGCATGTCTGAAAGAAGTACATAAGAGTATCATTCATGTAAACGTAGGGTGCATACTAATTGTTTAATTTTAAAAAATAGACTTGAAGCTTAACTTGTTTCATTCATTTTCCCTTTTAGCTATACCTCGTACATTGATATAATATATTACGAACTATTGCCTTCCGATCTTTTCAGATTGTTTAGCATGCAGCCTCATTCATTCATTGTCAGTATTCCATACATGCATACATATACATTCAAGATAAACATTTTTACTGATTGCTACAAGACAAAGACGACTGACTGATTGTTTCAATTTATTTTCGAAGAAGTAAAAAGAGAACGTGAGAAATATTTTACTATGAATTTTACTCCTAGAATTTTTAGATGAAATGATGGTCAATTAATTGGTAATGACGATGAAAATTTTAAGAAATAATGCGGTGGAGAATTAAAATGTACATGTATTGTACTACTTTGCAAGTAAAATAATTAATTACCTTTTTCGCTAACCTTGTCATGCAGTAAGTAAATGCTACCTTACATTTACGCATCTCTACAAAATTTCTGATGTAGTACAGTTATTGCAAGCTTGTGAAAGTTGACACAAGGATTTCATTTGTAGGACGAGAGTAAAAAGGGACAAAGATAAATGTTTCAACAAACCTTCATCTGACTCGTTTTTTCCTTGTAATTCTTAACGAGAGCAAAGAAACAACCTATCGTTAGAAGCTCCTTCCTTCTGTTTGACTAGCCATCGCTTCTACTCCGTCCTCCTTCGCCTAATGTGTACACTATAAGATTTCCCGAAGAGCATTGTAAATAATATATATCCACTGTAATGGAAACCCGGTATAAATAAAATGATTTTTCCTCTCTTTTCATACCACTCATACCGGTGCGGTGCTTCACCTGGATTTATAAGAGAAGGAAAAAACCCGAGGTTTTAAATGTTACATGGAGAATGTACAAACATTGCAATGTTCTGCCCACACGGTGGTGATGTGCATTTATTTTTGGTACATGTACATTTCTTGCCATTTGTAATATTTTCATTAACAAAGAAAGTACATTTTGAGAGAAATGTTAAGCTTTAATGTGTGGTAGATTGAAACTATACGCACTTTACAAAGAAAGAGTAGTCGTTCAAAGGCAAAAAGAAAAAAAGGCAGTTAAAGTCATGTAAATAAATTCTTAAAAGCCAACTGCCGACACTCTTTAAAAAACAGAATTTCATTCGTATAGAATGCATCGAGTGTATTTTTATCCACAGTATTAACGCTGGAAAATAAAACTATACTTTACTTGTTTGAGTGAGTGTTGTGTTCCACACTCTCTCTACTAATGTGAATGTACGAACTTTCTAAAAGGATATTTTTGGCTGTGGTAATGATCATGACTATGAAAATCTGATGCTGATAAAGTTACACAGAATGCTTATTTCGAATTACACAACACGAGAGAAAATGATGATGACGTGCGATTTTCTGTTGATCTTTCTCAAGATTGCACCTAACAGTTTGAAAAAGATTTCCAACTGACTGGGCTTGTTGCAAACGATGCCAAATTATGATTCAACAAATATTATATGCTCTTTCTACATCAAGAATAATAATGTTTTGAAAATATTTAATGCAGATGAACTTAAAATATATGGTATCATATTATTATTATTATGCGGGTAATTTCGGGGATCTTCTTTTCTTTAGAAATGTATGGGCACCATCGTAAAAAGACAGTTCCAAACAATTTGCTACTTTGTAGAAATGGCTGTTGCTTCTTTTCTATACAATGTTAAGTTACAGTATTCCGTTATAAATGTTCAAAAGAAGTACTCCAAGTCGAGAACATGCATTCAGCATGCTTTCATCGCCAAAAAGGCTGGTTTACCGAAACAACTGCCAACCACTAAAAGTCACTTGTCGTGTGTCTTTTCTAATCTTATAAATGCCTGTTTGTGGCAGTGATGTTGGTTGGTGGCTGATGGCGGTGGTGATCTTTATGTGGAAAAAAAGGAAAATTTGTAATATTGAACTTGTTTTATTTTAAAATCCCATTTTCACATATGGTTTTTTCAGATCAAGGAAACTGTGAGTATAGGTCTTGTCTTATGTCATTCACATAAAAAATCAACAAGAATTTACGTAACGTACACTTTCTTTAAAACGGTAAATAGCAATAGCTGTTTTTTCTGTGGGAAAATATTACAACGTTTATTTTATAGTCGTATTTACTATGTTTCACTCCCTTTTGGTTTGAAGGAAGCTTGGAATGAGAAATCTGTTCACGCAGTGCATAAAAATTTGGGACCATTCTACTTCAAACATTTTTCTTATGTGTCTGTTCTGTTGTCTTTGTGCTATTAAATTTAGCTTTTTTCCTTTCGTGCTGACTGCTTTATGATAGCTTAAGTTGTTTGTACTACTACTGCACTGTTGTGTCTTGAATTGGAAATGAAGATACAATGCAACAGAATTTGGCATGACATGAGTTTAACATATATTTGCAACTAGTGTCTTTTGGAACAGACAGAAGTAGAAAGACTCAGCTTCTTCCAACTTTTTTTTAAAAGCTTCCATTCACTTGTCCGGCTAAAAAATTCGGTTTGTGAGTATTGGCACTAGTAAAAATTTATAAACATACACAGATTGGTTTATTAGTGATGAATAAATGTATACTCAAATGTGCAAAATTTGAAAACAAATAGTAGTAAAAGTTTCATCACGAACGCATTATACAGAGAGAGAAAAAACGACGGAGAAAATTTATCACTGCCGGCATTTGTACTGTAGTTGATTCAAAGAAGTTTGCTTTCAAAAAATGTGTAATAACCTAAGGCATTTGGCTGCATTTCGGTTATATTGGTTTGAATTTGAGTGAAAATCTAAAAATATATATAAGACTCGCCACTACACACAGAAGACCACACAGTATCCGTTACGTTTGCTGCAAAAAATGGCAATCGAATTTTGATATAAAACGGGCTTTTTGTAAAACATTTTTTCATATTGTAATCACGATATTGAATGTGTAGTTATACAAGGAGTGGCTAACTCTGCAACAATGGGAAAATCTGGTGGTGGTGGTGGGCAGTCATCATCCGTGTCGACATCGACTAGTGTTGGCGATAATCCCTCAACATCAACTACAGGCACATCCGTTGGTTCCCCAACTAGTAAGGACACGTCGTCGTCACTATTTGAAGAAAGTTCAAAAACAAATAAAACCTGTCAGTCATCATTATTATCCTCTCCTGGCGTAACACTATCATCGTCCAATGCAAACGTTACTACTGGCATGAACATTAGCTGTAGCAACGCTACTGAGGTTGTAGGTGCCACATCATCTAGCTCACCAAACTTTTTATTCTCATCTTCACCGATGACTGATGGCAGCCAAAATAAACTGGCAAAATCGAACATCAAGAGTCCCATATCTGCTTCAGGGGGATCATCACTTTACACAGTATTGGGAGCAAAAATTCCTGTTATCAGTCCATCCGCCACTGCCGCTTTAGAAAAACATTTGAAAAATTTGAGTGTTGAAAGGAACAGTGCTGTGGAAGGAGGAGGTGGTACCACTGGTACAAATACAGTGGCTACTGATCATGATAACGCAATAGCAAATAATAATAATATTACCACTAATAAACGAAACAGTCGAAACATGGAAAACGTTAATTTTTTATCTTCTGTGGGGCTGCCTCCTATTCCCCCTAACGCATCAGCACCTGGAAATACCAATCATCAACTATATGGTAGTAGTCCTAGTTCAAATAGTACAAATACAAAAGAATCCTTGATATCTTCCTCATCCCTATCGTCAAGACCAAGTAAAGTTTCTTTACCAACAAAATCATCAAAACAAGGCAGACTAAAATCGCCATCACGGAGAAAATCAAACGTTAGTTCACCACCTCCAAGCATGGATGACATAATATTAGGAGCTGGAGGAGGCTCTTGTACACATGGAGTTGGTGCTAGTAGTTCTAGTGGAAAATCTGGAAAAAAGAAGCTACTTGCAAAGCGTTACGCATCATCACTTCCGGATAGGGAAAGATGCTCAGCCACATCTCCTGTTGCTTTTGACCTTAACTCATATCTGTGCCATAACCAGGGACCAATTGATTTTTCCAGCTTGTTAAATCGAGTTCATCAGCAACAGCAGTACTTACACCAACAACAACAGCAACTTTCACAACATCATTCTCCTCACATGATACATCATCCTCAGCCGACAACTGTTCCCTTCATGGGTCATCCTAAACCTACGAAACACTGTAAAAACAAACATATGTGGGCAAGAGCCTCTCTAGAACGAGATATCGTTACTGGTGACGGTGTATCGTCTTCCCCCACCCCATTGTCTAGGGGTAATAGTGCATGCAATAATTTAAGTGGTAGTAACAGTGGTATCGGTATTCATGCATTTACAGACAAGCCACCTTGTAGTTCAAAAGTTAGTGGAAATAGTGGGGGTATGCCTATTCCTAACCCTTCCAATAGACATTCGTCTTATCATCCAAATTACAATTTGGGGCCAGGTTCCACATTAGTTGGTGATTCTGCAGCCGCTGCGGCGGCGGCAGCTGCAGCAGCATATAACGCACACTTACTGTTCAGTCGACCTACGAGTCCATTGTTCTTGGCTGATTCGGCTAGTTGTTGCAGTGATTATAGTGCGTATTGTCCGGGCTGTTCTACTAAAACATTTCCACGTGTAGCAGCCAGAACGGGCTCTAATTATGGCATGTGCTTTTGTTGTCACCAGAATGGTAATAATATAAACTCTCCTTCACAACAGTCTGCAAGTAGAGCTCAATCTGCCACTCCTGCAAGCTGCGTTGATGGAAACATTGTTGGCGGTGGAGGAGGGGTAATGGAAAACCGAATTACAAAAATAGGACATTTCAAATCTGTTATTATTTATGATCCGATAACTGTAAAATTATTTCATGCCATGAAACGTTTTTTTTATGATGGTCTGTGTGCAAGGCAAACTTTATAGGCCATTGTATAAAAAGAGGATTTGATAATTTTTCTTTTTAACTTCTGCACCATTTCTTTATGACTCTTATGTATTATGTATGTATCATTTAGCAAGTTTTTTGTAGCCTTCTACACTTTCGACATTATTGTAATTTCAAGGAAAAACTGTAACATTACTTGTATTTTAAATGTACATTCCTTTCTTTTATATTTTTATCTTTTTCTTACAGGGTTCTCTTCTTGGCCTTGACTATGAGGATAGGTTGCTGCGTCTGGAGTCCGATAAGGATACACTCCATCTTCAAGTGTCAGTTTTGTCTGACCAGATTGAAGCTCAGACAAATAAAATTCAGGATCTGGAAAAAATGTTGGATGACAAGAGAAATGTATTGGAATCTACTGAAGACCATCTGCAACGGGTAAGATCATAAATCATCAATGTTCTTTATCAGACTCAGACTAGCAATGTTATGTATGATGGGAAGGCAGTCCAAGTCCAATGTTAACGAGATGGATTTTTCCTGTTGTTAAGTTGTTAGTCTAGTCCTTTTGTTCTCAATTTAAAAAAAGATCCTTTGTCATTTTTATGCTGTCGTTCTTTTATTTTCCAATCCCTTACTTTAATCTTTTTATGTGCATGCTTTTCAAACTATTTCATTTCATATGTACACCGACGTACGTACATATAATATCTGTAAAGCTTTCATCACTTTTCTTTGTCATATTGTCTATGTATTTTTCTTTTGGTTTTGTACAATGGCTTTTACAACAACCACACTTTCGCTATACGCTCGTATTAAAGCTATCTCTCTCTTGGGTATTTGGGTGGTGGTCGAATTGTGGTCCAAATCTGCAGATTTTAGCGGATTCTTTTGATACCTTCAAACAGGAACTCCTCCTGAGATCCTCGTTAGAAACTCAGAAGCTGGAGTTGATGACAGAAATATCAAGTTTGAGATTGAAGCATGCTTCACTGGAACGTGAGAATATAGAGCTTAAAGACCGTGTCGTGGGCAAGTCGACGGGTGATTTGAGCTTTATTGACTCTTCATCAAATGCTGGACTGGGAGGCTGTGGTGGAAGTAGCAGAATTTGGGATAAACCTCCTATAGGACCAGAACGTGCGGCATCCCCAGCTCACAGCATTTCAGTTGACCCAAGCGTTACTCGATCAAGGTTGGCATGTGGTACCAACGAACATCAACATGCCCCACCTCAGAGAACAAGGGTGAGTTCTATATATTCTCATTTCAACCTTTAAAAGAAGGAAACCAAAGTATTGTACTGGTTGTGCCTAAGATGATAATTCATGGCATAGTACGGCCGTTGTAATATATTATCACGAAACTTTTGCAAGTGTGATAAACTGCATTGCTCGCAATTTTGTGTGAAGCAAAACAAATGTTTATTTTGAGATAAGATCATGATTTCTGTTCCAATTTGTTGATGCTGAACATTGCTCATGACTCATGACAGGAAAGAATAATTTTAAGGTAAATACAAGATACATAGTAGTAGTCATTACATAAGGCTAAGAATGAAGAATCCCAATTTTTTATGAGGAAAGTGCGGCCAAGAAATTGTGAAGTATATGAATTGCGTTGATTAGGGTAGAAAAAACCCTGGCCTGGGAAGAACAATAAGTGACGCTTTTTTGTGCGCTGTAGTGTAATCAATCCAACTGTAGTCGTAGTTAGGTTTGTTTGTATTTGTATGCGTGTGAAAAATGTGCGATTGAAGATGATATGATTTGAGGTAAAGATAACAATGTTAATTTGGCAAATATTGTAGACACCGCCAGCGAATGCTTACCGACGAGTGGATCAATCTGCCTTTGGCACCATCCCAAGAAGGTCACCGCACTCTTCCCAGCTGTCTGCCAACAACAGCGTACCATTCAATGGAAGTCTACTGGGCGGTCAGTTAGGAGGAGGGGGATCAATGGTAGATCCTCATGGGAAATCGCATGGGAATAAGTCCAATTCCCTATCGAGTGGCAACATTAATGCTATCACGAACTTCAACAATGGTACATGTTTTTATTATAACTAAGCATAAATGGTAAATAGTAAATATCTTTGTTTCTATATTGGATGTTTAGTTTGAGGAAGTAGTTTAGGTACAATACATTTTAGCTACATATTATGTTCCTATTATTACAACTTTCATTTCGATTGTTTTCTTTTGTATGGAACAACTTTCACCATCTCTGGAAAACCTCCAATATACTAACAAGACAAAACGCAATTAGTTCTAATTAACCATTTGTTCAACAAACTTCTTTGAAAAAATCAGTAGTATATACAATTACATTCATTTTGTTGCTTTTTATTATGATAATGCTTTCACTTTTATATACTTTCACTGTTATTTTCTCTCTCTCGTTTATTTATAATTCAACTTACACCACCATCATGTAGGATTACTTCATTTGAAACAACAACAGAACACACTTCAACAGCAGCAACAACTACTTCTCCATCAACAACAGCAGTTGATGCTTGCACACAACGAAATGAAATTTTCTCCTAAAATCACCAACACCCGAGAAGAGATTGATGATGACGATGATGATCTCGATCATGACAATCTCCAACAAGATGCTACTGGTGGTGGTGGTGATAATGGGGATGACATGCTATCTAATGATAGGGTGGTTGAGGGTAACAATTCCACAGTTGCTTTCACTTCCTCGCCCTCTCCTATTCCGTCCTCTTCTCAACCTGTTGTTTCGCATCAAGTAGAATCCCCACCTCCTCATATTCCCCCCGTTGATGACTTTACATCCCCTTCCTCCTCCAATAATCGTAGTAGCACATCTGGGGCTTGGGCATATAGAAAAGCACGCCGCGTTGTTGCTCCTCTTTCTATTATTCCTTCTGGAATTGGAGGTGGTGCCGGTGGTATCGTCTCTTCTATTTCTCGTGTCTTTAATCCCCGATCCAGCTGTCGTAGCACGTCTACACCAAATCTAGGTTTGGTTCATTTTGTCTGTCTTTTCTTTTTTACATTTTTGTCTTTCACATTTCCTAACATTTCATGCATGAGAATATGCTACTTGTTTACATGTTAATATAATAAAAAAGTTACTCAATTATGATTATCATAAAGATACAGTGTTCTTATGATCTTCTATCCGCTTACAATACTAAATTGCATGACGAAAGTACAAGTTCTTTACTCTGAACTAAACTAAAACTATGTCGCCTCTCAGCTCTCTATCATTCGATAAAAAAACTTTTTTCTGTAGTTTTCTCTCTCTTGATCTTCAGAGATTATTGAGATTTTTTACTTTTCCCCACAACAAACTAAGGTTTGTAGAGAAGTTTAGTTGTAGAGAGAGATTCAAGTAGAAAGTTGAAACAACGGAATCATTGTATTGTATTTTTTACATTTTTCTGTGCCACAGACTTTAAATCTGCACTATAGAAAAAGTTATATAATCAGTTTCCCGTTCTTCCTGACAAGTGCAAGTTAACTTGAGCGCACTGTATATAGTGTATAGAGTACATAAACTAGTACAATGGACTCTTGTTTGTTTGTTTCTGTACAACGTAGTTTGGCTAGTTCCCTACGAGTAGTGAGTAGTGAAGTATCTATATGGCTGACTGACTTGAAATTGCTGAACAAAGAGAACAAGTCAAATATTTCCCCTTGCCCCTAAAAACAGTTCGTATGAAAGTGAAAAAGTACACATCACAGTCCACATTTATCCGTATTACATAGTCGAAGACTTATACATGTTTTGTGTACATTATATTAATCTTAAATCTATCAGTTCAATGCCATTTTGCTAGCATGAATATTTCATCAATACAGTTCATTTTGTTATAGATGTTTATGTTATGATGTTGCTAAATCATATCGTTTCTGGGAAAGCTAAAGGAAAACTTGACATGTTGCTATTATAATCGACAAACATTACAAAATCATTACAATACATTACAATATCACAGTCGATTTTAATAAGCTTTTGCAAAACATGCTTTGACATAATAATGCGTATATGATGCCTATTTATAACATTTTCATATAATCACAAACTTATTTTTGCTGCTGCTGTTGGGACACATGATGCCCTATTATGCTTTGGAATATTAAATTGCTTAAATTCATACTAAATGTTATGAAAACATGTCATAATGATTATTTTATTTATGCTCTATATACTTATGACTATATCATATTCATTATCAAATATCCGTTGATTCCATTTTATTATCCAGTTTCCATTTCTGACAACAAAGATCCTGGAGATCAGTGGGGGAGAAAACCTAGTGGTGATGTTGAGTCCAATAATAGCAACGTTAACAAAAGCAAACAATCTCCAAGTGGTGGTAGCAGTAGCAGTCATAAATCCCGTGGAATCCTCCGAATTCTAGGCAAGCTTAAACGAAGCAACTCTGGTGGGCTTGATAATGACGTAGCACCAACAGAAAATTCTACAGGAGGACCATTTGTCCGTGGAGGCGTAAGAGCTACTGCTCATCCTAGATTGGGCTGGATGAAAGATCCAAGCCCCATTATCAAAAAGTACGTTTTCTTTCCCTTTTTCGTTTTTTCTCTCTCTTTTATGCTATTACTTGCATTTGAATGGGTGGCAAATGGAAATAAACTGGGGTTTTTGATGCCCGACTGGAGAAAGCACAAAATTTCACACATGTTTGCATCTCCCTCTGGTATTTGATCAGTCATGTGTGTATAACACTTGTGGTGTGAGTTATATGGTTAAAAATATATAGGGTAAAATGCGCTCCAATGAAGTTCTTTTCAGGTTCTTGGGTATCAAAAAATCAAATGTAATACATATGTTTCGCTTTGATAAAAAAACCATACAGGCCCGATGGACCGGTAACTACATGGGATTCAGATGCAGTGATAACATGGTTGAATTACCTTGGTCTCGGTTCCTACGCTGGAGAAGTGAAACGGTGGGTGAAATCTGGCCAACAGCTACTTGATGCAAGTAACCATGAATTGGAAAAGGAGCTTGGAATCAAGGTAAAAAATGCGCTTTTGATTGAATGAAATCTTATGAAACTCCTTTATCAAAGGGATACATAGCCATGTCTCTAGTATCTCTACTTCTTTGATAAAGCGGTATCTTGGAGTAATTTATGGATCATTTTTTGTCTACTACAAGTGTTCTATGAATGTAAACCTTCAAATCAAAAGTAAATGTGCAATACAATTCAACCTTGTAAATTTGCTGAGCTCTCTTTTACTCTTTTAATAATGTTTCGATTGTTTATCTTTGTAATTCTGGATATTCCTAACAGCTTTAATGCTGCTTTAGTATCTGATTGACTTTATTGAGATAAATATTTCCATTGAAATCTAACTTTTGGGTTGGGTGTTTGTTTAAGAAATAAATTGAACCATGTTTTCTGCGAAAATGTCTACAGAGATAATTTAATTTGTCTACTTTGACATATTTACTTACGTTTCCTACCAAATTTATTCTATTATGATGATTTGTGTGGAATTGTTTAGAATACACTTCACCGGAAAAAATTGAGTCTGGCTTTGGGAGCTTTGAGACACCCTGAAGAGGAAGACAACGCTGGAAAACTTGACTACCATTGGATCACAAGGTGGTTGGATGACGTGGGTTTGCCCCAGTACAAGGAACAATTTATGGAGGCTCGCATTGATGGCAGGGTTCTAGCTCACTTAACAGCCGAAGATTTAGTTTCTCTTAAAGTCAGTAGTGTTTTACATCACGCCAGCATCAAGAGAGGAATTCAACTTTTGAGAATTCACAAGTTTCATCCTGACTGTCTATGTCGACGTGGAGGTCCTAATCCAAGTTCTATAAGCAATGGCGGAGGAACAACAGGAGGAACCCTTATGGGAAATAACAGCAACGGAAGTAATGGCACTAGTGGGGAGCATTGTTCGACAACACTCCCCTCTGGTTCTGTATGGGGACCTAAGCACGTCGCAACTTGGACTAATCATCGTGTGATGGAATGGCTTAAAGCTATCGATCTTGCTGAGTATGCTCCAAATCTTAGAGGATCTGGTAAGGATTAAAAGTGTATTTTTTGAAAACTTTGTGCAAATAAAATCATCGTCATGTCATGTCTTGCTTAAATTCAGACAGAGAGACAACCATTCACTTACACCAACGCACTTACTTTACATTTATGTTCAGGTTTTTTTCTTTGAAATTTCTCTCTGCTTAAATTGAAGACAATAGACTTAATTTGCTTGAATTCATTGAGTCAAGAAAGACTAGAAAAGATTAACAGAAATGAGTGAAAGTTGATTATGATAATAGCAACGATAATGTATGACCATTTAAGTCTTGTTAGTTCTGGTGAAAGGATGTCTCAACTTGTAAAATTAAAGAGCAGAGAAAATTACAACAAAGAATAATAGTTTAACAAACTACATCCTTATATATAAGTACATACATATGCAAATCTATGAGACTTTTTAGAGTATATTTTAAAATGAACAGAGAGACGAGTGTTGCTATTTTGTATCATTTGTCTTGCGTTCCCCCTGGGAAACTTTCATGGATGTCCATTAAATATTCAATGTATACCTTGTTGACCAAGTCAAAATGTGTAAATAATGCTTAAATGTGTACTTTTCTTAGGTGTTCATGGGGCTCTTATCATTTTTGAGTCACGATTCAATTCTGAACTTATGGGGACTCTACTAGCTATTCCTGGAAACAAAACGCTTCTACGACGTCATCTCAGTCTTCAGTTTAACGAACTGGTTGGTAGGCACATTGTTCAAGAAAAGAGAGTGGCGGAGACAGCCTTGGACTTCATTGCTTTGAATCCAACAACTAAAGTTAAGGTACTTCAACATACAATATATTATGCTTATTTTACTGTATTTGCCCACGCTTTCACCACACTACACTAAATATGGATTACACATTCATGTTTGTTAAACTAATGTTCAAGTTATCTTCTACAAAAGACGTTGTGTGTAAAAGATTTCTTATACTTTAAGTAAATATAACGGCCTACGAGTTTACTCTGGCAGCTTGATTAAAAGACACATTTGCGTTTAACAAAAGAGATAGCTTTAAAATTTAAGAAATTATAGATATAACAGTAATTCATTCACAAAAAAAACAAGCGAACTCATTTAGTTGAATTTAAATGTCATCGTGGTTGCCTTTATCAGCATTTTTGACAGTGTGGGATCCGGAGAAATGTTCTTGAGTACAAGTGTGATGTTTGTCTATGTATTATGTATGCATGTGAAAAATGTAAATTTGTGTTTGCATTCCAGCTTTCAAAGAAATCCCAGTTCCCATTGAGAAAGAAACGACTCAGCACAGAAATGACCGAGGACTTACTTTGTCCCCAGGATCTCAATACTTATCCATTTATTTCAGACTCCTCAAGTCAGGTAAGACTTACATAAGTCTCGTCAGCTTTCTCTCAAGTATTATTATTTATAGCAACAGTGAAGTAGTACTTGTTATATTTAACACACTATATTTACACGTTTTCATGCACTCGCGGTTTTGCATGCAGTTAGAAACTTTAGCTTTACTAATTAATTTGTTACAAAAAGTTACGTAACATCTCATGCCATATAAGGAAAGCTCGTTTTTAGACCAACTGAATATAAGAAACATTTACTTTTTACAGATTACAGTATCAGGTGGGGGAACTGTAGCTGCAGTGGTTCTAAGTAGCAACGAGAGGAGTGTAGATGGAACCAAGCCAGAAGAGAAAGTCAGCGACATTTGATGAAATCCTTTTTCTATCTAATTAATTAAAGTTATTACTACCACTACCAGTACTACTGCTCAAGCCAACACGACGCCCACTTTCATCGTACGTCTTGTTTTGGTTACGAAACTGTCAATTCTCGGCAAGAGAGCTAAACACGTAAATACAAAAAGTTCAGCAAGCAAGAAAGCGCAATATAATGTACAAGTGTAAGGTAAATGTATTCATATTGCATAGCTTGTAGTATAGAATGTATACTGTTTCTACTTTTGGTAAATAATATGCTTCCGTAAACTCAAATCAAAAGTATTTTTCAGAAAATTATTTGAACGAACATTATTAAAGGTGAAAGCTATCATGTTATAATACTTTGGTTTCGTAAGAAGAGCAACAAAAAAGTTGATGACGAAGCGGAGACTGACTGTCTATAGTAATAACATGATTGTATAACCTTTCAAAATAAAATTTCATATTAATATATAGCTCCGCGCATGCATTCGCTTTCAAACAAGAGGAAAAACAAGAACTCTTCAATGAAAAGTGCATGAATGATATATACCTACATATAAACTCTTCCATTTATCGAGTGGACTTGAGAGCGCCCACATTCGCATGAGATTTTATTTCAAAAATCTCCAGAGACGGATTTCCAGTATATTTTAATCCTCTCAAACCTGCAGATATACAAGTTTAAAGCTGCTTTTCTACGTAAGCTTAAAGCTTCTAACTCTTGAATACTAAAGGTAAAATAATATTAAGTATAAAGGGTACAAACGAAGCTTGACTTTTGTGAACTGAATTTTTTAATCTAATGCAATGTACATATATCTGCGATTCCGTGTGTAAGTCGTCACAAATTATGGTAGATGTCTGTATCCTACCATATCACAGAAATTTTATGCTTTATAAACTGAAGTACGCTTAATTTGTGGGAGCTTATTGTTGTGGAAAACTAGGAGGTAGCACACAGAAATACTTCACTTGGTTTCAGCAGCCCAGAATAAACTTACCTTTTTAATTGCACTTGTTTCCGCATCTGTTTTTAATACTACTCACTGCGTTTTATGCCTTTTCATGTCAGATATCCGCTTTTCCCACAATCTACTAATGACATGTATGATTGGTTTAGCAATTTTGTGAACAGTCAGTTGCAATGTAAAGCGCAGAATTACATACTTCAATCTTCGGAGTACACGTACGTAACTCTGTAAGTGGGGCACAAAGATAGCTGTCACTTTTGAGATTTTCATTTTATCCCGCATTGGATTTACCCCCTACCAAAAACGCTCTTTTATAACAGACGTACTCCACCCTCTCTTACGTTAGTCTTAGGTAATCCAAACGAAAGCGAGTCATTTTATCAGAGAAACAAAATGTCAAACATATTACATAGTCATTTTAAGTGTGTCACTCGGATATTGTAAATGTACGTATACAAAAATGTATAGAGATTTATATTCATTATATCAAGCAACATAAAGGCAATGATAATTGTAATTATTTTAATAGAATGTACATTTGAGTGAGAAGAGACGTGCCTTAGTTTGTTTGAATTCACCAAAGTGTTTGTTCTTTCTTTGGTGAATGTGACAACAGCAGCAGTCAGACTGTCACATATGTTACCACACTACTCATCCGCCCTTAAATTAAAAACAAAAATAATTTCACATGTACGTACGTATTATATATCAAATATCACTTTTATATTAAACTAGGTATGTAATATAGATTTAAGAAAAAGGATGACAACTTGTTGACAAAAAAGAGCTTATTATTATTATCATCAACCCAGTTTTTATGTGTACAAAACTCAAAGCAAACATGTCTACGATGACATTTTAATACAAGCGTAGTAAGGATTAAAATTTTTATTTAAGTAAAATAAATAGCTAGGTAGTTTGTAAGTACAACTTTCACATGAAGAACAAAAATGTCAAAAAGTCCCACAGCTCACCTAAGGGCATGAACCATGTAATATTTTCAGCAATGTATTTTACTGGCTCAAAGCAGTAGTATCGTTCCAGTCTTGAGTCTTAAGGTACATAACCTACGCTTGTGTTTTGTATTACACAAGTTGTGTGTTTGTACAAGATGTTTGCCTTTTTACAGGGAAAGTCTGCTGAAAATTGTGGGGGGTAATACGATACAACGTAATAAAGACACCTACACATACAACAGGGAGTAAAAAAATAGAACAGCGGAGCATACAGAGATAATATACAATAGATACAAGCAAATGATTTAAATGAAAGGGCTAAAAGCATTTCTGCGTTGGTGGTAGAAGAGAAAGATAGGGAATGAATGTGTGTATGCCTACCGGACTATAACTTTATTGTAAACTTTCCATTATAGTTATTGCATGACATTTTATTGTTTTACTTTGGTGAATGTAACTTGGCTTTTAACATGCGTTGAAAGTTTGTTTTTTGTTACCTCATTTTCTTCGTCTTCTCTTTTTAAATTATGTAAATCGAATACTTGGAGATTTTTATGGAAGATTGTATAAAATTGAGTAAGGCAGCTTGAATGAAGAATATACTTTTAAAATGATTTTCTTGGTTATTTATTAGAAATGTTTTTATTATTAAAAATACATGTTGTTCGTCAGTATACAATGTTTTAAAATGGAATTGATGACAAACGTGTAGGAATGTGTTCGTAATCATTTCAATCCTTTTTGGTTGTATTCAAATATTACGCTATGCGTTTCACATTAATAGTAAAAGGTATGAATGATTTTCGCACATTTGTTCAGCTTTTTTGTTAAGTTACGACAAATTATATATACTATTGTGATTTAAAAGAAATTGTGTAATTTTAAAGACATTTTATTTACCAATTTTAGGTAGAAAAGTTTCAATTTAATTTAAGTTTTAACATAAATATTTATATCTATTTATATCATCATCTAAAATTATAGAATATAATATAACTACTTATTTATACAATTGATGTAATGTTATAATTGTACTTGGTGCCGCGATTATATAAATATTGCGAAGTAAAATAAAGATATGTGACCCTCTAAACGTTGTAGTTTTTTGTGTGACTCCATTATGCATTTTACTTTGGTTTATCGTTTATCATTTTTATTCCTCTCTAGCGTTATGATTGTGCGGTGACATATGCGTCATAAATCAAAAAACGTCACGGAAAACCTGGTATTATGTATGTACATATTGATCAATAAAATATCATCAATAGTTTTAGGTCCACATTTGCTCGTCCATATCACCATCTATGTATCTACACTATACATTCCATCAAACAAATATACGCATCTCGTAAAATAGGTACATAGTCGACTTGTAAAAACTATAAGAATCTTTCACATTTTTTGCATAAAACACTGATCCATTAAGTAGGTACACAATAATATCAATTTCACATTACTGGATTCATAAATATAAGCTAATAATAATACGAATGAATATGACTTATCTACTTTTATTTATATATCAAAAGGTGCATCGTTTCATTGATCATCAGGGCTTTTAAACGCATGTGCAAACTCTATACACATTTATTATGATGATGAGATACAAAAGCCATCAATCATTATGATTTTAACCTTGATCTTGATGATTGATATTTTTACTTAATTCAATTCCACGATAAAAGCTTTCAACATTTCATGTTTGTTTGTCGTCACTTTGCCCTAATGATTTTATAGATTTACATTATAACAAGAATATTTTGCATTCCTTACATCAAGACTCTGTGACCGGAAGAATATTTTTTCTTATACAACAATTTAGATTAATATACGATAAATGTACATTTATTTCTAGGTCCTACCTTCCTTTTCATGTACTGCGCACATGCAACTGCCCAATGTGGACTTTGTTTTGGAGGTACTCGCACAAATCATGGAACATATAATTTTTGCACCTTGTCTTATAAATAGACTCATTTCATGTTACTTTTTCATTTCTCTGGGTTAATATAAAAGTGCATAATTTCATTGTTGACGGGACCTTGCTCTCTTCCAGCACCAACACCCCGTGTGATGCGAAGCTGGGACCAGGAAAGATACGAAATTGCGATAATGTCAAAATGATTTATACCTTTAGATTTGATTATGTCCAATATCAAAATAACAACTATAGTCATAGTCATAATATTTTGACAATGTTGTTTCGTGTGAGAGTACTCATTGTGCGCCCGTGCCCAAAGTGTTACACAGGAACAACCTTGCTTGCTGTTGAAATCTTGTACATGAATATTGTTCGCCAACGTAATTTACTAGGGTGCTTATTGTAATATTCTAACTTTTTTATGTACCTATAATAATAATATGTATATCATGTTCTTATGAGACATGGGGGAAAATGTAAGCGTATAAGTTTTCTCTTTTCCCTTCTGTCCCTAAAATCATGTCATGTAAATAAAAAAATGTGTATCGTGAATACAGTTTAGACCACATAATGCCAGCACCACGCACGATCTTTGTACATTCACGTTATTTTGGTTTCTTCTAAAGAAAAAAAACAAATTCTCATGGGTTTTTTGGGTCTGTAGATATGATATTAAAACAAAACAGAAACAGTGGTAGTAGACCAGTAGTAGCATAATAATATTACGCCTGTCCAAGCAATTCATGACTGTTACGTGGATTTCTATGTGCATTTGACCATGATGAGGATGATGGTAATGCGTTGTGTTTGTGTACACCGGTATATAATGTAGAAAATCACTGCAGTCAAGTGAAAGTCCTTATTCACTAACGACAAGACAACACAAACTAAATGGAAATGTACCAACAGTCAAGTCAGTAAAGGTTTCTACGTAGTAAGTCATCACATCACGGCATCATTACTTTTTCATGGTGAATGACTAATGGAGTTAGAGAGCTCTATAATATGCCTATAGGCAAAAATTTATGTTATGATATGGCTATTACCATCATCATACTTGAATTCCTGATTACTTTCCTTTCCATAATAATGCTGCAGTCTACTACTACTGTTTCTTCTACTACTACGCAAATATTATGATGATTATTTTTACTCTTTATTGCGATTTGGCGCTTTCTATACAAATTATGTATGCCCTGTTGAACCTTTGAAACGAAACTCTCTCACGTGAAAGGTTTAAGTTCGACCATTATATTTTTCTGGCTTATTTCACGCTCTACATTTTTACACACACGATAAAAATTAATTTCAATCTTTTTGTATTATTATTACGCATTTTTATGCATACCTTCACATTTTTAGCTCCATACACACAGTGCAGGACAGTATTAAATATATATATACATGTTTTTCATCTGATTAAAATAGTATTATACGTTGGTTTATTTTGTTGACCGTACAACGATATAATCTAACAAGGCAAGTCCCACCCATAAAAAATATAAATCCTTTACTGTATTGAATAATAGTTCTAAGGCCCATCGTACTCGGAGCTCCTTCATTTTTTTCCTGTTGGTGCAGTAAACCAGAAGAAGCGTATGCATTACATTACCTAACAGGAAGTTGATAGAGAATCCAATACACCACGTCAGTGTTGTAACGAGGTTGTTCTGAAAGTAAAAATATCATAAACATTCTGTACTACACGAGCTTTGTACTGTAACAGGAAAACAGATATGATTCATATGATATGCGTATATTTTTGCATTTTTGTGTGAGGCGCAGTAAATCAGGAAACTAAAAAAATACAAGTTTGTCAGTACTCAGAGCATCCCTTATGACACACGAGCATCTTGAAAAATGATCTTCACTTCACATTCCTCTCTTGTGTAATGATGCCCTATTATTCAACAAAAATATATATTTTTACCCTGTCTACCTTCATCAACCCTGTGGCATGCATAAATACTCAAGGCGATAGTTCTTTAATTCTTTTCGCGTACATCTGTCCAGAATATAAAAATGAACTAAGCTGCAAAAAACATACACCTTGAGAGAATGATAAGGGTAGCTCGTAAATCTTTAGAAACGTCTGGTGATTTTTCAACAGAAATGTTGACAGGTCTGAGAGATACCATGTTAATACATATGTATGGGGCAACATAAAAGGGACATTTTCCCCTTAGCATTACATTAAGTTTATCCAGCATTTCAGCCAAAAACCACTTTAAGTTTACATACTGCGTAAAAATTATGCGCACCTATCATCATCATCATGTTTCAGTTTACAAAAAAATCAGATAAGTCTTACCTCAAATATCCCTGTATAAAATATTGCAGCCAGTACGGCTTCAACAAGGTTTACGAACATTCCTTGACATCCCCAGAGTACATCTGAGTGGGTAAAAACAAAGCAAAGAATCAAGATAAGTAACGATTCAGGAATTGTAGAATTCATCTTAAAACGTTTGAACAAGACTAGAAACCACAAAACTCATAAATATGGATGGCGACTCTTTGAAGCAAAAATGCAATCATTAAAATATGAAAGGATGTCACTGTTAAAGTGGAAAAGTTATGGAGAAACAGAAAGAATGATGAACTTACTATGAGTCATTGAATTTCCGGGAAGATATGGATTATTCGATACTGGGCAAGGCTTTTCCTCTTCTTGGTCCTCCTCTTCGGTCCTTACAATTCTACTTAAAATATCATCATCATTATCTTCTAAAGGTGATGTGGCAGCTAGGGAATCTGTTACATCAAAATCTCCACCTCCTCCTCCTGCAAAACAGCTTGTTCTGTCGTCGAGTGGTTCAAGATCTGACATATCACCCAGTATTGCAGGATACCCTTCATTTTCCAATCCGACTACTCCAGGATTGTCTATCCCACCAAGATCAGCACTACAACAGGATGTGGATGTCGTGGGACAACAACAGTTTTCCCCGTCCGCATTATTATGACAAGAGTCTGATTTGACAAGTGGCTCTCGTTTTTGCTCTTGTCTGTAGCAACTCAACCAGTACCAATAAAGGAAGAACGATGATGATCCCAGAAACTTGGAGAGAAATAGGAAAAAATTCAAAGCACTCACATGAGACCATTTCGAAGAATGAGATCAAGGCACAAAAATAATCCACAAGTCTAATTAACAAGTTGTCAGGGACTAGGGCGAATGTACAAAAACTAGAGAAAGCTATCCACTACATCCTACTGCGTATTTAGTACACATGTCTACTGTCATCTACACTCAAGAGAGTATGGCATATATAGGTTCTTGCTTTTAGCAAGTTTATTTGATGACAAAAACACAAACAGAAAATGATTTCTAATCAACCATGAAAGCCATGAATATGACACAAACATGTCAAACCATAAAATAAAATGCAAAATGTCAGCAAAATTTATTAACAAACTAATAAAGTTGACAATAGAAAGTAAATATGTACACAGAGGTTGGAAATTTGTATAAATTATGAAAGTGACTACTAATAATAAGGTCAAAATTTAATCAGAAGAAAGCTTAAAGTGGAGAAAAGTAATTATACTTACAAATGAAAAGTAGCAAACTATCGCAGCCGCTAAATGAGGGTCGCAACCACCACAAGGACTGATCATGATCATGATGAACTTGTTTATATGATGATGTGAAGCTTTAGTAGTTTCCGTTTTTTGATGTGTTATTAAACTGCTGTCAACTAACTAAGTGACAAGATCTCAGAACTGGAGAAAAACTATGTAATATTTGTATTTATAGAAAATTCGAGCGAAGCAATTTCTTTTGCTTACTAGGCAATGAATGCTCTTTTGATGTTGAATATTGATGAAACTGATGTTTCATGAGTTTTAGAGAAGAAAACATTTCTTGTTCACTGACACTTTAAACAATTCACAGCAGGCTACTTTACTTCCACATCCCTTCGCAAAATCGACGACGGCGATGATATGAAAGTTTTCACAAACACAGCAGCCTTCTTGCCAACATCATTGCCACTACCACCACCACTGCAAACTATAAATGTAACTGGAGACGTGGGGCTTTCAGTTGAAGCAGTAGTGGTAGATGAGGTATCACAACCAGTAATGATAAAGATACTTTCTCCACGCTGCAAGGAGTCCTTTTTCCGAAGAATCATTTTCTTTCATAGAACGAGTTTTTGATCCGGCTAACTCCAGGAGTCAGGACGAGGCCTGACTACGGCATAATATCTTTTTTCTCCTTGTCGTTATACGTGTTGTTCTTTTGCTTTTGTAACAAAAAATAAAACTAAAAGAGCCAAAGTCACCAATTCACGTATCCCACCAAAAAGTTGTTCTCGTTCACAACACCAAAGGAACTATAGGAGGGACATGAACTAGTTTTGATGATAAAAACACAGTATCATCATCGTCATCATCGGTTCAAAATTTTACTGCTTATAGCAAACATTGTTTGCAAGGTTGATTTCACGGAGAAAACAGGACAAAAAAAGTATCAAAATATTTTCATCCTCATTCGTCTCTAAACTGAATAAAGTTGAAAGTAGACAAAAAGTAACTGATTTTTCGTCGAGAGAAGATACGATCGTAACTTGTGGTGATGATATTGCACACGGTTAAATGAAAGAGCGGATCACATTTTATGTATCGCAACAGTATATAACAACACAAAAAAACTTTTTTTCTTGAGGAGGATCAAGTTCCAAGATAAGCAGGAGAAATAAAGTCTAAACAAAGAGTTTTTTTCTTTCTCTCGCTCACTCGCACAAACACGCGTTTTCCTTTTCCCTGCCTGCTCTAAAGAAAACTAAATATATTTGCTGCTTGAGAAACTGCGGTGGTGTGAGAGAAAGAGCTATGCTCTTTTTATTTTCTTGCATGGAATATTGAAAGCAGAGGAGAGAAAGTAAGAGAAAGGTCTATTAGATCCTTTCGGGAGCAGCTGCTGTCAAATACTGATGATGGGGGAATGGGAAAGACACAATTTTATGGAGACATATTCCTCCTTCTTTTCTCCTGTTCATTGATGCTCATGTTTGTGCCTTCACCCTAGCTTGCCTAGCCCCTGCACTGGTTCTGGTTCTTGTGTGCTGTGATGCTGTTGGCAAAAGAACTGGTGCTACTTCTCTGGAGAATTGAGATCGAGAGTCTTCATGATCCTCCTGACTGCTCTTGCTACTTGGTTTACTATTATGCTGAATGTAAGGTCTTTTTTCCCAATGATCCTTGTTTTTCTTCGTGCTGACTCACTCGCTAGCACACTGCTAGTGCAACTTCCTTGCTACCACCACCACTACTGCCACTACTACACCCACTGCACTTCTTCATCTTTTCTCCTTGAATCTAAAGTGAAAATTGAGCAAAAAATACTCCACCTTTAGTTTAGGACATAGTTTCACATGTCAGAACAACTGACTTTTTTTGTTATTGGAAGTTGGAACGAAAATAAGAAAGTAAAGCTTGCATGTTTTTGTTACTGGTTATATATACTATGATAAAAAATGCTTGTTCGTATTTTCTCCTTTTGCTCTTCCTCTGATGATGATAGGAAGAAGAAAAAAGGTTTTAATTTGACAGGCCAGGAGTTCCAGTAACAAATATACATGCGAACAACATATACACTTGACTTGCTAGTTGAAGAATAGGGAGGAGGACATTCCACTTCCACCCTTTCCTCTTTTATCCATACGAAAAATGAATGGCGGCGAAGGATATTTTCGTTTCCTTTCCCAATGTCCTATCAAAAAGTTGAGTTAAACCTAAATTTTCCTCATATTCATAATACACAGAGTATTCAATAATATGCACGAATGCACATATGCACCCTACTAACTACTCTCTCCACTTATGTAAGTTTTTTATGAGAAAAGTAACACACCGCACCAACCATCACCACGTACACGTAAATGCTGACTAGTGAGCCATATAAGCATTTCATTTCCCAAAACTCTAGTTCCAGGGAATAACATATAGTATTTGCGGCTCACAAAAAACTTCCGTCGAATATATGTACATATACAACATACAAAAGAATTTTTTGTGAAGCTTCCCTATTCTGAAAATATTCCTGAGAGAAACAGAACTGAAATGAAGTAAGTTACCTAAAACATGCATCGAATTGGATGGCAATACGATGCATGCCAAAAAATAGAAAGGACGGGAGTCTGATAGAATAATGTATATTTTAATACTATAGCGGCATTTTGGCGGTGGCAGTGGTGAAAGTTTAGTGGTGGCGACTGTAGTTGGTAGTTATAACGTATCCTATTTTTTGCGTGAGTATTTTCCAATGATGATCTTATGAATGTGGTGTGGAGGTAGTGGCCATGCATGATATGGTGTGGGAGTACTGCGAAGTAAAATATATCGTAAAAGACACACGCTAACCAAAAATATCTTTCTGAAAACCCGCCGACTCTTAATAGTTTTATAAGATATCGTAATGGCCAGCTAGCCATCAAATAAAGGAACAGGTAACGTAACCACACGGAACACGGAGTTGGGGGAATTGTTATGTAAACGGTTCCATTCTTCAACTTGAGCTATTTTTTCTTCACTTTTCGTTCGACTTCGCCCTTTAACTTTGCAAGGTTAAGTTCCTGCAGCAATATTTTTAGAGGCGACCTGAAGTCATAGTGTAATTCGGGTATACTGTGATTTCTGCTATTAATTCGAATGAGTCGGTGTCGGTATTTTGCATAATGTTCAAGTAGTAAAACCGTCCATGTATGTAGTCATAAAGGGTTATTGTTTCTCTCAAAGTTAAAGTGAGTAGCATATATAGTTGGAAACCTTTAACTGTCATATTTAAACGTGTAGAAAATTAGTAGGAATGTGCACAGCTAATGAAAACGAATGCGTTTTATATGGTCGAACAAGAAAACTTTTGGTCACGAAACCACAAAACATAACCAAACGTTGGGGGAAATGAATGCGCAATATGTGTATATGCATTTTATATGAAATTTGTAGTGAATGCTTCAAGGATATAGTGGGTATACCTGCGAGCGAACAAAGGAAAACGTAGGCATGTAACATACATAAATAATAAACTGATGATTCACTTCCTCAGACTTGAATAATACGGTATTTACTTTTGGCTAAGATATGGCTAGGAAATGAACATGTTTAGGTACAATCTACAATAATAATAAGACAGGACATGACGTAAAATGTATTCATGCTTAAAGCAAAATGTGAAAGCATTTTAATCAAGGCATCCATACAACTTTTAGTATTTCATTCATATAATATGTTCGTTTTATGTGTGTGTACACCTGTTCTGATGTATAAACTTTGCCATATTGTTTTGTAGTTATGATCATCACCATCAACATAATAATATAAGATACATTTTATGCCTTGAAGCAATAATCCTTTTAAAAGTCTCTACATGGCAGAGGGTAGGGAAAAACTAAATGTAGAGATAGTTTATTGAAACAATATCGGAGCAGCTAGTAAATCAAGTTGACATATTGTTTGATGTTAGTAGAATTGATGGTGACGCTTCTTTTTAGTTACATCAGGAAAAATTAATAATGAAGTTTGATAGAATACAAAAACAGAGAAAGCTCATATTTCCAGTCCCTTTTTACTTCTTCCTTAGTTTTATTCACATTATTAGCACAAAAACCGTACATAATACTTGTACGTTTTCTGTAAAGTTTTTCATCTAAATGAATTACCTGTTCTTCTTGTTTTTCTTGCCTTAAACGTAATTTCGAAAACTGATGTTGACAAGTAGCGCAAGAAAACTTGATAATTAAAGTTTTCATTTGACTCCCTGTACTATGATTTAATTTATAACAAGATATATAACATACGTAAACACTCTTACACACCTACTAACTATGAAACTTTAAAGAAGTATGACGATAATGGAAAATTTCAAACGCAGTCTTCAAACTGTGTTTTTACAATATTTCAATTAGTACTTAATTTTAAATTGAAGTAGTTGCCTTACTTGAATTTTTTTTTCGATTCAAAACCTCATTCAAAAGTTTTAAATACATTGCAAAAATGCTACAAATAATATGACATCAGTACTTCGGATTTTATACAAAACTTGGAAAGAATTTTTCTAAGAAACCCGGATAAAACAAACATTCACGCGTAACAAGCAGAGGCTGATTTTTTTCTGCTGTCATTTTCATAAAAACAGTCTTAAGACTTACAAATATCTTTTCTCTTGGGTTTTGGAAATCCCATGATTGGAAACAGAAAAGTTGCTCAAACTCAATGAGAATTTGAGCATGATGAGAACCTTTTCCAATTGAAAGTAAAGTACTATTACGAAGCATTTTCTATGAAGGTATTGGAGGATAAAATTGGAAAAATAAGAAGTTTTAATGAAATGGTGACGGCATACATATGTGTATGTGCGTACTTGAACTACATAGCGTGTTATCAATGAAATGAGCCAACTTTGAGTGCTTATATCTAAAACTGCAGGTAGTAAATCGAAAAGTTCGTAGTACCATTGGATAGAGAACATTTCAATGTGTATATTTGCAAAAATACCGAGCTCTAACTTCGAATGTTCATAAGTTGTCAGAAGTTGAAAAAACATGGGTTTTAAGGTACAGTTTTCGAGTAAAATTTTGACTGCTGAAAAAAATCTGAAGGGTTCAAAACAAATCTTTGTTCAAATCTTACGTTAATAGTAGTAAGTGTATGTTCAATTTGCAGGCAACACTTAGCCTTGAGGGTCGCCCTGGTCTGAGTAATATGGATTACATTCTTGGGCAAAATGAGTCTTTATCATTTATAGTTTTTAAATGCATACATTTACTGAACTTCGCTCTGCGCCGTGTGGAGAGGACTGAGAGATAATTTGATAGGGTGAAATTATACAATACAAATGCCGTAATATTGGACGTTATTGTGGAAATCATCCGTTTGATATTTTTACCAATATCCGTCATTGATTTCAATATTTCTATAGCTTTAAACTGACTGGGATCGGTTTGTCTAACGCATGCTGTAGAATTTAGCATGAGTCCTGGCGAACTGTTCCCTTCACTTTTGAATTGTCCACGGTTGATAGTACTAGGGCGCTTAAAATCATTCAAACAAATTCTTCACCATAGCATAAAACCAGCACTCGAATATGCATAGTGTCGTTTTCAGAGCCAACATTTAGTATACCATTTTTCGGCACTTCGATTTGTGGCTTGTACCTAAAACGTTTAAGCAGCCAAATCAAAATGCTATGGTACATTTTTAAGTTAAAATGTGGGCTTTCTTAGGGCACCTTAATCAAACTAATCCATTGAGTACTTTTGTAGTTACTAACAGTCAAAG
>JAQFXM010002145.1:0-26508 GCA_034693345.1 Entomobrya multifasciata
AAAGAGTAATCAATTGAATTGATTGAAAATCTATCTTGACACGAATAACAATATGGGGATTTCTATTAATTAACTTACATCACAGTTTTAACTCATAATTCATGCTGCAGTCATACATAATGCATTAGAATCCCACCAGTCCCAGGCCAGTTCAGGTGTGCAACTGCAGAGTGCACATTATATACGCACGTTTGCATGCAAGCATGATGCTTATAGATAGTCTTGCATTTTGCATTTGAAAAAGATCACTTTATGGTGCACAGACTTATATGACAGATAAACATAAACAAGTTTACCAGCTGATGTTTGCAAGTGTAAAAAGCGAAACGTGGGTGAAAGCTGAGGTGAATCTTTCATTTAAAATTCGTCCAGTTTTACATTTTAATTTTAATTTAGTCAAGGTTCACAACTAAACATGAAGAGTTCAAATAGCTCAGGGGAACTTTCTACCTCCAGCGTTTCTGGTTCAGATTCTGAACATTGCTATTGCCTTCTAAACAACATTCCTGACTCGTTTCATACGTCCGATTTGAGAAATTTCTTTTCTGAATACATTGATGGAGAAAAATTTGATATGTTCCACTTTAGGCATCGTCCTCAAATTTTAAATGTGGAAAACGATAAGTTACGTGAAACTCCTGGTAGCAGTAGCAGTATTTTTAAAACGCCAATAACCCCAAAGAAAAAGTGTTGCTGCATAATACGGTTTAGTGATGACTTGGCTAGAAATATGTTTATTAAACGATACCATTCAAAACTTTGGATGGATAAAGACGGTAACGATTTACCTTCCAAGTGTATTATAAGCAAGGTCAATTTGAAAGCTGAAGACTTAAAAATGTTTGCAAATAAAGAATTACATCCGCCAAAATTTATGCCAAGGTATGAGAGAAAATTTTGGGCTTAATGGCTTAGCTTTTCATTTTGAATGTATGTAGATTTATTATATTCATACACATTTTTTCATTTACTCATTTGCATGTGTTTTAGGGGCAATGTGGGAACGCCCAATGGATATTTCCTGAACCTTATCCGAGAATGTCGCCTTCCACCCAGCTTGATCAAGAAACTTGGGCTGGAATTTCCTCGAGCACGGGTTTTCAAACGTTACAGCAAAGTGCCCCCACCACCAACCTTGGACAGAAGAAGTAGAACTAAAATAGTTGTTCAGGATGATGAGGAGGATGACTGTGAAGATGATGTGAAAACAGGCAAAGGTCACACGTTATCTGATATGTACATGCCAAAAACTAAGAAGGACTCTTCTAAAACAGAGGGAGATACTGAAAAGCAAGGGAATTCTGGCAATGTATATATATATTAAAATAGTTTGGATGATTGAGCATTTTATAGTACATGAATTACGAGTTAAACTTTAACTGGAATTCTTCATATATTTATATTTACACAGGAGAGCGAAGAAGATGATGATCGATGTGAAGAGTGGGAAAGACACGAAGCCTTACATGATCACGTATGTAAATCAACAGTTAATTCTGTGATGTTTTGAAAGAATGAATCGGTATGAATAGTTTCTAATTTGTATGATTATTTGGTCCAATCAGAGAACTACACATGGAGATGCGACGTCGGAGTCCAAAGAACGACTTTATGAACAAGAAATCGAGCTTCAATGGGAGAAAGGTAAAAATCGCTATCGAATATATATAAATGCATACGTATAATGTAGAATACAATATAGCGTTACTATTACTGTTTATATATCATAAGGCGGCCCTGGAATCGTTTGGTATACTGACACCGTATTCTGGGATCAACAAAGAGGAGGTTTTGATGAAAGAACATCGGACGACTGGGATGTAGACATGGAAGGCTATTATGAACCTGGAGGTGGAGACAAAGATGCTCAAGATTTAATAAATATGCGACGCTCGGAAAGAGTACGACAAGGTTTAGAAACAGTATCTGTTATAAAAAAGAGTACTCAAGGGAATTCATTAGATCGCAGAAAAGTGCGTATTCAGCTAGGTGGAAATTCAAGTGAAAAAGTAAAAATTGGAGAGTTCGAAAAGCATACCCGTGGAATAGGAAGAAAATTGATGGAAAAGAGTGGGTGGAAGGACGGTGACGGACTCGGTAAAACTATAAAAGGAATACCTGATGCTTTGGATGGCGAGGGGCAAGGACCTGCAGATAAGAGAGGCTTTGGATTTTATGGAGAAAAGATTGAACTTGGAAATCAAAAGAAAAGACGACGAGACTTCAAGGACTACGATATTGAAGCCGAAGATCGCATAGTTATAGGGACGATATATGATAAGCCAGAAGATTTAGATATTCCCGACCAGTTGAAAAGACGGAATGCGCCAACTTTCATTAAGAGATATGATTTTTGTAAGGCTACAGTTGAACCTGTTGACAATCAAAAGAAATTACTGAAAAATATTAAACATTAGAACTGTGAAACGTTGAAAGATTTTTCTATTTTTATATCATTAAATAAAACGATTAATTATCCGCACTCCTACTAGTCCTAGTCCCTTTGACCTGTGTCGCTTTCATTCTGCATGTTCGCCATACCAATTTTCAAAACTTTTCATAATGTATAGTGCATACAAACAATTAACTACTTCTGTGGAGCAACTTATTTCAAAAAAGTTATGATTGTTTAAAATTTGAGTACTTCTGTATATTCTTTTTATAATGTCATCAAACGATGTTACAGTTACAACCACGAAATCAGCTTCTGAAGTAAATGTACCTGACGAACAAGCTCTCGTTGTTAGAACGTTACTAAATTATGATGCCCCTCACTACCTTGCGAGTAATTCCAGTCTACCTATCTGTCTAAAAAGTTCACACAAAATTGAATTTTTTATAAAATGCATGAAAATGACATAATTTCACTTTTCAACAGGGTTTACAATCGTAGGCTGTCCAGCTGGACTGGAAATTCTTGATAAGTACGAGCATCTCTTGATTTCTAGACGGCTTCAAAATTCCATTGGTAAATGTCGCTAATGTCAACTTCAACTGTAACATTTCTAGCAATACCAATAAAACTTCACTGCAATTTTACACATTTTACAGAGTTACCACAAGATAAACGACTGCAGGCTTATGCTCAGTTCGATATAAAAAATTCTCGAGGAATGCAATTATATATAGCAGTGGAGAAAGCTAAAAGAAAATCAATACAATGGTTTCGTGACGCTAGATTATTTGAAGTTAGCTTTTTTGACTTTCACTGTCGAAAAGTGTTTACTGTAAAGAGGACAAACAATGTGAGCTTCTGCTTTGCCCAGTACGTCTGTCTCTTTTTCACATTCGGTTTTAAAGGCTGCGGAAACGTAATTTCAATCAAAATTTCAAATAATTGTTGAAAAAACGAGTGCAACTTTCTTTCAAAATTTAAAACTATGCTTTATTTTCTGAAAAAGTCAGTAGATGTAGTGCTCCCTGATGGCACAATTATAGGCTCGGTGACACAAAGGTTATCATTTTCCTCTACCACATTCCACGTTTACGACGAATCGGGGAAACATATAATGATTATCAGTGGAATTATAACTGATGGAATACTTGACGTCACCTTTCCAGATGAAGATGAGCCGATTGCAATGATTGAAACGTTAATGAGTGACATTGAGGCATTTGATTTTTATAGGGTGACCGTACCAACTCAGTCATCCGTCACGGGTATTACTTTTTTCAAGAATTTCATAACTCCTCAGCAGAAGGCTTTGATGCTTGCAGCTACAATTCTGTTGGTAAATTTATGAAACCAAAATATTCGTTAGCCATTTTGAAATATTTTGATAAATGATTGCAATTAATTTAGGACTATGTCGCATTAAAACCGACGAGTGATTATCCTCATTTTTGTGAAGTGATTCCTGATGATTATCAAGAGTATCCTGCACCAAGTTACAAATTACACCGGGATGGAAGCCGAGAACTACTCATATTTTCAGAAGGGAAGCGCAATAAGCACGCTAAAAGTTCAAGGCTGAAAGGAACGTGGGGGTGTTGCAACTGGTGTGGAAAGTTAATGTGTATGTGCTGTCTTCTAGGAATGAAAAGAAATGCAGTTCGGTGTATCTGTTTAATAATTGCTCTAATTATATTAGTATTGTTGATTGTGTTATTAGTGTTTTTATTTGTGGAGTATATTTATAAAGGAAAACTTTTGCAGCATTAATCCCTAAATTCTTTGCTTTAAAGAAAATGATCACAGATTTAATTTTGTTTACAGTTTAAATGGTGAATTTATTAATAAACTGTTAGTTTATTTTTATATGGCCTAGTCCGACGTTGCTGCCGTTGTTGCTCCATCAGCGTTTTTTGGAACGGGACATTTAACAACGTCAATGACACCATTTATCGTAGTTGGCATGCAAAAGCAGATGCAGACTAGAGATAAGCCATGAACACATCTATGTCCAGTATAAATTTTTCCATCTGTAAGAGAAAGTACAGGGGCAGGGCAAATACATGTTGGATCCAAGGTACATATTTTTGGAAGACTTGCAAGCTCATAGATCTGCAAAAAATAATTTTAAAAAGTCTTAAAAAATAGTCTTAAACGGATTAGTACAATTAACAAACTATTAAAAATCAACTTACACTTCTTCCTGGACAATTTGCACATTTACAGTATTTTTCGTCTATGCATTCTCCTGCACCTGCGAATCCACACAGATCTGTGCATGATTCATTGTCAACACATCCTGCTGCGTTTACCTGATATAACATTGAGTTAATTAATGAGTTTGAATTTTTTCATGTAAGCGTTATACAATTCAATATTTCACTGGTTTTAGGTTTTAATAAAAATTTTGCCACTTACTTGATTTTGTTGTAGATGCAATAGTAAAAGAGAAAATGCAAATGCATATGCCAATTTCTTTGAAAAATAGGACATTTTAGTAAAAATATATTTGAAAGACTAAACAAAGTAGTAATGATGAATTAAATAATATTCTATGATTGAGTCTGGAATTACGCTTGAACAGTTGTGGAGATGAAATGTCAAATGAAAATGTATTTATTGAAATCTAGTCCAAAATATACACAATTAAATTCATTCATAACATAATTAATATTAACGAGCATTGCATTGCACAACTTAAACATGAGCTGAAAAAGATAACCATTATCAAGCACCCATAAAGCATTGCATGCTATGCTAACTATAATTTCACATTTTGTTTTGAGAATCTGCGTCTTTTAATTTTTATGGATGTCTCTGCGAAATGCGAGTAAAGTTCTATAAACCTGGGTAAAGATCTTGCAAGATCTTGGCAAAGGCAATGGAACATAAAATTGCTAAAAGACCAAGTTCAAGGAAAATTCAATTGATTAGATAAAATCCGCACATGTCACCTTTTGACCATTTAACGTTTTTATGTCTATTATGATTATGATTATTTTAATTACGTAACTGGATTGATAATTTATATAATCGGATTTTTTAGAAAATTAACGCCGTTAAATAATTTATGGTAACATGTGGGATTTTGAAGTACGATAGATCCGTCTGTGGGTGTACTTGGATAGCGTGTTGAATTCAAATGCAAACAATTCTTTCAAACAAACTACATTCATCATTTTGTTATAAAGGTTTAAAAAAAACATATCCCCTTGTTGCATTATATTCAGGAATAAATCTCTAATGATAAATTCCTGATTATAAACTGTTACAAGCAGTGAAGCAAGTACTATTTGGTATCAAAGTATGTAAATCCTTCATCCTTGTAAAAGCGTCATCAGTCAGTATTCAGTATATATTATTATGGAACTGAATTCCACTCCACACTATTCACAAATTCTCAACTCAACCTGGCACATGATATCAATTTTGGAAAGCGGTGTAAAGCTGTTTTTGAAAGGATTATGATATCGATATGTAGTTATCATCTCATGTCCCATGAAAATAACAAAAGCTATTATGATGTTGATCCGCTGACCTAAGTATGCATTATCTTGTTTTTTGTTGTATTATTCCACACCCCACACAATAAGTCGTACTGTACATGAAAGCATTAGTTGTAAAAGTTACTGCGATTCGATAATATTTTCAGACGTTTTTTTCTAGTAATAGCACATTTTTGACACTTACTGTTAGTTGTACATGAGTAAATATGCCTCTTGCAGTAAATTCAGGTATTTCCCCTTTTTTACCTAGTACGTAAAGCACCTTATGTTTACCAATGGCTGAAGTTTCCATTTTTATTACTTTAGTCACTGGTCCTATCAATTTGGACGATCTGGGGCCTACCTTGACACATGAACATATACACATGCAATTTGATTGCGCCCTTCAAAGCCCACCTGAAGGAATTGCATATCCATCAGAGCCGAAAGAGACATTTGTTCTCCAGAATTTGGGCGTAGTTCGTCAATATCCGTAAGAGTTTGATGAGAATACAAAGATAGTATTTCGTAAAAAGAATTACACTGTCCAACCAAAGTATTTTTCACATAACTTTGTAGATACAGCTCAGTGTACAATACTAAATTAGATGACACAGACACCAGAGCAATTATTCTTGATGAGTTGATAAGATATAAGCAGATAGGCGGAGGAACAATAGTTGAAAATACTTGTGAAGGTATTTCCAGAAATTTGGGGCTTTTAAAAGAGCTCAGCGTTAAATCTGGTGTTAAAATTGTTGCTGGAACTGGTAAATTATAATTTACGAAAAATATACATTAGTGCAACCTATGAGCATAGTCGCGCACTCATGTCATTTTCTACAGCTTTTTGATTTGTTCAGGATTCTATATTGGCTGCGCGCAAAGCAATTCCGTTCTTAATTATTCGACTGAAAAAATGCATGATATAATGCTGCAGGAGTTAAGAGAAGGAAACGAAGAAGGTATCAAGTGTGGGATCGTAGGGGAAATAGGTTCTTCCTGGCCAATCGAGGGTAATCTGAAAAATTAGTTGACTTTCAATTGTCATTATTTTGATGGATTGAAAATGAACTCAAATTTGTTTAATCTAGACTTTGAGAAACGTGCCATTCAGGCTACAGCTTTGATCCAACAAGCTACAAATAAACCAGTTACTTTTCATCCTGGGAGAAATTCTCAAGCTCCTTTTGAAATCATGCGAATTTTTATGGAAGCTGGAGGAAATCCAGAAAATGTTGTAATGTCGCACCTTGACAGTAAGACTCAAACCCTAACACATGATGAAATACAATGAAAAAAAATCACATGCATAAAATACTTCATTTCATGCATATTTGCAGGAACATTTTATGATGAAGGTGAACTATTGGAGTTTGCAAAACTCAAGGTCTTCACACAATTCGATTTGTTTGGAACAGAAACATCCCACTATCAATTACAAGCGTCAATTGACTTTCTATCGGATGCTCAAAGGATTGGACGTTTACAGCTTCTTAAAGAAAATGGACATCTTCATCAGATTACTGTTTCACACGACATTCACACAAAACACAGACTAGTGTGACAAATATTGTCTATTTATAAACTTCAGCTTTATATTTTTAGATATGAAAATTTAATACAAAGTATAATTTTGAATGACAGGTAAATTTTGGAGGCCACGGGTATGGGCACATTCTACAAAACATTGTTCCCAAACTAAAAACTCGAGGATTCTCCCAAGAAGAAATCGATACGATAACTATCGAAAATCCCAAACGATGGCTGTCCCAAGGAGCAGAGATTATTTGAAACAATTTATACTTTTATTTCACACATTTTTCTAATAATTTTCTTTATAAAATTACACATATGTATATTTATTCAAAGTAAAAGTAAATTAGCTTTATATACACACGCTAGTTTATGATTGGCTATGGCAGAGTAAACAAAAATCAAATCGATCCCTTTTTCCATGCTCTACACTACGCAAACACGTTTGGCATGTCCACATATCCATTTCATTGGCGATAGGGCATGCTGAAAAAATGCACATGGTGAACTGCATGTTACACGATGGACAAGAATGATAAAAGTCTGGAATGCTCTCATTGCAGCTAGAATAGAATAAAAAACAAGTTCGCTTTCACTATTTTCACTCATGTAGAACGTACGGATTATTGTACGAATATTTTAAGTACCCTGGACACTTTGTGGCAGAAACGTCATGATTTTTTGGAGGATGATCCTTGAACAAGTTGAATGATATCTCTGAATAGTTCATCTTTTCCTCTTTTTCATCCTTTCCTTCAAGTTTGAGCAAAGAGTTTGATGCAACTTTATAGTAACCATTGTTAATTGCAGTAAGTGCAATAAGACAGTTCATCCTCTCAAAACCAATTATATCTTCAAACTTCTTAAGATACATTGCACCCTTGAAAGCTCTTCCCATCATTCCTCTATAAATGAAACGCTGAGTTAGATTCAGGAAATGGATTGCCTCTGCACCTCTCCATGGATCACTCCAGCACCACTCGTTATGTGCAGTCATCATCTCCAAGTGTTCCTTTGGAATTAAAAACTCCAGATCCAACTCATCAGACTCGTTCGTGTTTCGTGTATTATTTGGTCGGCTTCTCTTCTTCTCTCTGCATTTTTTCTTGGAGAGCATTAAAGCAGCTAGGACAAATATTTTCTTAATTTGCATTGTGTCACAGGTGTCACGTCGGAGGAGAAGAAGACCTTTCTATATTTTAAGATGATATTGACACATTATAAAAAATCATGGAAAAATATAGTCGTTGGATTCAACTTAAATGTTTGTTTTTACCCAAATCAATAACTTGCCCGCTGTAATGATTTTACCACATCTTTCTAAAACTTGAATGGCAGAGTTCAATTGTTTTTGTGCTACAAGTGTCCTGTAACATTTATGATTTATGTAGTATCATATTTTGGAAATGAGATTATTTTTTATCTAAGTATGTTTCATACCTGACATGTTTAACCAAAGCAGGTTGAATTAAAGGTAAGTTATATTCTCCCGAGAGTTTCATTGCCAAGTCCCAATTGCGAGTGTCCATCGCTAATGCCATAGCCATCTCAGGATTTCCATGAGTAGAAAAACAGTAAGCCTACATATCATGGAAAGGTATATGAGTTAATATCATAAGTTTTCAATTTTGTATTTCTATCAGACAAATTTTTCATACCGCTTCATCAATAAATCCATTACTAGCTAGAAATTTGCCAATTTTCATTAAAAGAGGATTTTTAGTGGGCAGCTTTTCCATCAAAACAAATAGCTTTTCATAATCTTGCATCATTACACAGCAGTTCACAGCCTTTTCCAAATCTTCAAGTTTGAGACTAACATCAAATGCCATTTCCCAATCATGGGCTTCACTGAATTTCTCAAATTGATTCTTTAGGGCTTCAATTGAGGTATCCTCGGACTTGTAACCACTTAAGAAACTTACTTTTTCCCAGTCACCCAAATCTTTCCACATTTTTATTGCCAAATCCCTAAACAGAGAAAAATATTTGAGCCATACATGTCATTGTCTATTTTTAAGTAGTAAACTTTCACTTACTTTCTTCTTGCTCTTATGAAATAATGTTGCGCTTGTTCATATTCTTCTAGAAAGCTATGTATTTGTGCTTTCTGTATTTCCAACTCACTATCTTTAATTTTTTCCATAAATCTAATTGCCCGATAATTTTTATCTTCATTGTAAATATTTTCAGCTATCCCAATTTCTCCTTGTCGAAGAGCTTCATCTCCAACAATTTTACGTAAAACGGGATGACTATATGATGAAGTCTGAAGCAGACTAACAACATCATCCACACACTCGCCGTGTTCCACGGCTTCGTTTAATCTGGAAAGGGATGGTGAAGGTAATTTAATTACCATTTTTTCAGATGGATTCTCTGGGCTTTCTATAACTTTATCCATGTAAATGAGAGTGATATGAAGACCCTTGCCAATCAGAAAAAAATATATTGCCGTTAGAATTTTTTGCATTATTTTGTAGATTTCATAGGTACGTATTGAATAAAGAGGCACCTCATAACTTGAAAGGTAACACCCAGACGGAATATTTGACATTGTTTCAATAATCTGATCATCTTGAAGAATGTGTCTAAAAACAAAAGTAATATGAGAGGAATGGCAAGAATTTGGAGGTTATTATAAGGAAATTATTTCCTTTAACATTGTCATACAGGCTGTTTCCCTCTAAAACACAGAGATGCTGTGGAAGGTCGGTTGCCCACATCATTCCCGATACGCTGAGAAGGTTTTCACAGTACAGTAATTCCAGTTCTTGACCACAGTAAGCTGCATCCTTTCTTCTTTCTCTTGCCTCAGGGAATCGACATATTCTTAGGTGACCATTCATAGTTAGTAATGCCAGCTGGGTGCCATTATTGTTGAATTTGATTTCTTGGCAAATATCTCCCTTCAAATTGCAAAAAAATAAGAAGTTAAACACTTGCGTGTTGCCAATATTTGTAAAACTCTGGTATAGCTAAAGTATGTATGTACTTCTAAATCTAAGCGATAAGTTTGCAAAAATCCTAAAGTTGGCAAAGCGTAAATATTAAGTTTTCCAGATTCCCGAGCTACGCAAAGACGGTCACGCATTGCGTGCATACAACGGGCGGCATCCATGGTGGGCTGTATGTAAAATTACATTATGTTGGTGAATTTAAGATAAAAATGTGAAAGAAAATGGGATTATTTTCAAAATGGAAAACCTTTAGCAAATGATCTTGTTTTTCTCCTGGTTTTACAATAATACCAGGAAACTCATCAATATGAACTTGTCTTGTAGCTTTCAAAGCGCCTGTAAACTTTTTCTGACTTTCTCCATTATTACCACTCAAGTTATAATTCCAGTTGAGAACTGCGTTTTGTGCAAGACAAATTACAGAATTCTTTGTCATTGTTAAAGCAAACGGCTCCATTGTAACTACACATAAATCTGAAATAATTACGTAGCGTCTGGTTAAGAATAATTTTTTGCAAAAAGTTTCAGATATTTGATTAAAGTGTGTTGGGATTTCATACGGTGCTGTTTCACTCCACTTTCAGCAAAAACAAATATGTGGTAAACACCCAAAGAGTCCATGCATAATACTGAAAACTTGTCGTTGAAACTCTTTATGTCAATGACTTTTCCGGGTATGCGTTCTCTAAAGAGCTATAAAATAGCACGAAATTTTAATCGGTACTAACTTGTTTTGTTATCACTCACTCGCGTGCGCTCATTAAATAAAGTTGTTGCTGAAAAATTACCGTTTTATCATTCCAGATCGCAATCCATTGAGTAATGTAGTCCACAGTGTAAGCGTAGCAGTAACAATTTTTGCTACTTGCAATTTTATACAAGGGCCTTAAATTGGCAAAGTAAATATGGCGATCAGAGGCAATTGTCAAATGAAGGCTATCAGGATCCCAAGAAATGCTTGTGATGGAATGCTCAGGAAGTTTCAAAATTTGAAGTAGCTAAGAATAAAATTGCTTTATTGTTTCAATAAATTTTAAAATTCTTTACTTTTATAAAATTGATCTGATCACTGCTTACTTTTCCTTCATAATTATATAAATTGGTTTGAGGAGAGAAATAGCCATCGCCTGATGAAACTGAGATACCTCCAATGACTATGTATACACCATTAGCACTCCAGTCGGCACAAGTTGAAGTTATTTGAGTATGGATTCTAATCGGAGCTATAAAAGTAAATTTACAGGTTGGTTGGGTCAAGTGAACAAGATCACAAGTTCATCCTGTAACCATATTATGTTCCATCAACTTGGAAATTACACCGTACCTTTATCGGAGAAAGAGTTGTACAGAGCCATACAACTATCTTTATACACCACTGCAAACTCTGGAACATTTTCCGACGTAATCCAAGACGACTTGGGTTTCATCATGAATGAAATCAATTCAGTGGGCGCAGCACTTATTTGAATCGATAGCTGTGTTCTCTATAAAATACCCGTAATAAAAAAAGGCATAATAATTTGAATTGATGGATAACCTATTTAAATCAATTAGAAAATTAATAAGGGATTTTCATACCCCGGCTTCTCCGTTTTCATCAAATGTATAAACTAGAAAGTCTACGATAACCCAAACTATTAAATCATTGTACCAAACTACAGCATTGATCTGCGAATCTGGAAATTTTCTGTCGAATATTTGCGTTCCATTTGCAAACCCAACAATTAGACCACCTAAAATTAAATGTCAATGAATACAATTCAAAGGTTGTACCCAGAAAGTGTTTACGAAATCATCTTGGCTTAGTTACCTGTTACTTTTCCATTTCCTGAGAAATCCTCATAGCCAATGGCTATCTTCTTACCATCTGGAGACCACGAGATATCACATATTCTAGACGTACTCCGATCATTAATGAATTCCTCTACCCAACATCCTTTCTCTCCGAATCCCCATCCAAGAATTACCCCAGCTTCATCTGATGTTACCAGTTTTCCATTTACATTGTTCCATTCAATACACTTGAGGTCATACGCATGTCCAACCAAAGTTTCATTCATTTGTATTCTGCATTTACTACGTAGTGGAAATTGATACAATAAGTTTTGCAAATCTTCATGGGATTTGAGTAATTGGTGCAATGGTTTCTGATAGTCAAGTTCCAAAATTAGCAACGTTCCCTCCTCACAGCCGATAGCAAGAAAGCTATGAAACTGACTGAATTTCACACAACGTACAGCTTGCAAGTTGGGTAGTTGCATCTACAAACCAAACATTAGTATTTTTTGTGTTATAAAATTACTCTTTTTATATTTTATTATCATATTTTTACTTTTTCGCCCAATGCCAAATAGCCCCGACGGAAATCTCGTCCAACAGATTTTCTCAGGTACTCTATTGACTCTGCCCATTCCATCGGATGTCTTTGAGCAATGGCTTTCTTTTCCTTTTCGATTTCCTCTTCAAGGGAATTATTATCAGATGTTGTAATTGCATCATTATCAGTCCTAATATATTTTGAATGTGAACTGGTTAATACTAAGAAATCTTCACTCTGAAATATCTAAATTAAAGTTTCCTGTTTACCAATTAGGAATGCTCCAAATCAACTTGGCAGGCTCAATTTGTATGTGTTCTTCATTAACACCGCTGCAATCACTGCGAGCGCTTGACTTTCTCTCTTTGTATTCTTCTAAACGTTGCAGATCATTTGTATTTGCCTTTGAATGAGAAACTGGGGCATGTAAGGGTTGTTCTGGTGGTAGTAGTTCAGGTGAGGCAGTTCTGAGGTGGTTTTCATGAAATTCCCTACTTTCTCCAGGAAATGCCTCCATACTAGAGTCGCTCTTAACAGAATGCTTATTTGCCAATTTCTCAGCGATAAAGCCACTTGTTACAGAAAATTGTTTCCGTACCTTGTTAGAAACATGTCTTAATCTATTTTTGATGGTCTTTTTGGTTTTATCTACGCCTTCATTTATTGAGCCGGAAGAGCTATAACAGGACTCCTGACTTTTTGTAAGAACCGCTGAAGGCAATCCAGGTAGATTTGATGAGCCAAGCGAGGACCAAATTTTGCGAAATGAAGAGGTTCTTCTGCAAAGCGGCGTACCATCAGCTTTTTGTGATTCAGGTGAACTAGTGCGATCCGGCCTGTCCTCCTCCAAGGGTACCCTCAAATCATGCGAATCCTCAGCCTGTACGCCATCACCAGCCACGGATGATGTGGAGGAACATGTTGTGTCCAATTCATCAAAAAACGGGTTAAGCTCACTGATTGATACAAACTTTTTTGGTGGGGGGCTAGGAATTTTTTCAGGAGGAGATTTAAATTCTCTTGGCGAAGGCAATTTTTCAAGTAGAATTCTTCTACGATTGTTGACTGGTGTATGCTCAAATTCATCATCATCACAGTCATCAAGCAATGGACTACTGTGTTGACTGCGATCTGGGGTATCGTATTCACGAGACGTAAACGATTCGTCGGATGACATTTTCTTCACAATTTTATTTCAAATCAAATAATAAAATGGTTTTTCTTCCAGTTCAAAATTATTATTTCCGACAATATCTTCAACATTGACTACTACTCAATCGTTTCGTTTTCTAATGCTTCAAAGTGAAGATCGCCTTAGAAGTTTGCCCTTTGCAGTAACTATGGTCGTTACGTATCCCATACGCCAATGAATGGCAAGCTCTCTTTCTAGTGACACCAAAATTTATTTGACAAAATATTAATTTCTACTCCATTTGCTTTCATTCAACTTCGTCCTGTACACGTAACCAGTAAAAAATATATAAAAATGTCTACTGCATTTAAAAGGACCCAACAGCGTCTTGACGCACGGAAAAAGAAGATAAGCAAGTTGGTTAAGGGCATCGAGCAACATGAGCAAGAACGCGATGATGCGTTGCAAAATAGAACGAAATTTTCTGATCCCAAATACAGAACTAACAGAACATCCGTATCATCTATTTCCCGTAAAGGATCTTCAAGGGGATCTACGGGAAGTGACACAAGTATGACCTCATCCCACATAGCAGCGGAGGATTATTTCGATAGTATATTCGAAGGAACGAAGTCTGAGAACACCAAACAAACGAGCAAGAAGAAAAGTGTAAGCCCAGGTGTGAAAGGAAAAGGTACGGCATCAACCCCTGGACCGAAGCAAATTAAACGAAGAACTTCTGTAGGCCAACCTGGAAATAAGGGTAAAACACCAGCCAGTCCCAAGGATGTTAAAAATATGGCAGGTGGAAAAGGAGATCCAATTAAGAAACTTGGTGCGAAGGGATCGAAACGGCCGGTCCCTTCATATGGGCGAAAAAAGACGTCGTCTGAGAATCGATTTAGTGATTCTGATAGGTCGGACACGAGAGGGTACAGTTTGAAAGTACACTAACAATTTTGTGGAAAACATATTTTTCTTTACGACTGAAAATTAATGGATTTTTTTCCTTATAGGATAGCACCATTCTTTAGGAATGCTGATGTTAAAATTAAAGTTGAAGATGATGTCGAATGTATGTGATATAAAAATTCTTTTTTGAAGTAATTTTAATTGACCATGGTTAATTTTCATACTATAATTTTCTATTCATGTAGCTGATGATGAGGATGAAGAGGAAGGATTTCTTCATATTATAGAGGCACTTCATTGTTTTCAAAGGACTAAATACATTTTTATGCAGCGATTACTGGATTATGTTGAAATAGAAGGTGCTTTAATTATTACTTCTTAATTATGAACATGACAATGTGTTAAAATGAATGAGCCTTGCTAAAATGCTAAACACATGGGTTTCAGCTGCGGGGATCAGTTTCCACACAGATTCAATAGAGTTGGCGTATCAAATCTTAAATGTAGAAGGGCAGCTCTTATTTTTGATGCAACAGCAAAAACTCAGATGTACTGGGTTTATTTTGTACTCGAAAAAATCCTTTGAAAACGTTCTGTACGACATTTATGGGAACAAAGTTCTTAAATTTATAGGACCATCGGTTTTTATGTCTAAAATGACCTCTGTAAGTATTGTGATCTTATTAAATCTGAATGAAATGAATAATTCATATTATTAAAACAAAGAAAAAATATCATTTCCGAAATTCGAAATCCGATTCATGATTAGTAAACTTATTTGTTCTTTTTTTATTTTTTACAGAAAATGTCCGTAACGGATGGTCATGATAGGACATTAGGCTATATCAAAGCTTTTGGAACGAAAATTAATTACAGTATTTACAACGCGATTGGTGAAAGATTATTTTTAGTAGTTTCCAACCTGTATATACCTACAACAACCACGGACTTTACAATTTTGTGCAGGGGGCAAAAGATAGGCACGATTAAGTATGGATGGAAACATACTTTACATGATTTAAACTACATCGATTACGAGACGTCAGGGGTGGGTGAATATGATACGCAATAAATCCAAAGCAATTTTTCTCACTTTGTGCATCTGAAGATCAATGTTCATATTAAAATTTTAGATTGAAATCCCACCGGAATTGGATGATCGGGAGAAAGCATTACTATTAGGTTGCCTAATGCTCATTGTAAGTACAGTAAAAATTGCAGTACATGTCGATATTCTGAGATTTGTGATATAATTTATATAACTGTCTTTCCTTGCCCCTACACCCTAGGAATTTTTTTGGTATTCACCACTAACCCGTTTGAAGTTATCAATGCTTTTTGTTGGCATTATTGCCTTCATAATAGCGATCTTAGTTTTGCTGACTCCTATTATAATTGATAATCCAAGGAAGGACCCGCAAACAAACTCCTATTATGTCGCTGAAAAATTGGATAAGCCGAAAGCAAATGGAACTGCTCTTGTTCAACATTAAACTTTTATCGTTTTGTATCTTCTCATGTAAAGCATGTTTATATAATAAATTGTATATACCTACATGTAAGATTTGTGATGTGGAAGTGCGCTCTATTAAATAATTGTTCTTGTAGTTAAAATCAAGTTGGAATATTGACTTAAACATTTCATTCCATTGAAAAATAGTAGAAAAAAACCATTTTAATAACAACATGAACATTACATCGAATTGCACACTTCCGGAGGTAGACAAGGTCAATTCCTTTTTGTGTTCAAAAAATCATCTCTGAACAAGCAGCAAAAAAAGTAAAAAAAAGTGTATCCCTAGCGTGCACTACTTTATAAACACTTTGTTTCCAAATTCATACAGCCGTCAACTCTGGTGAAACTCATGCTTTCCTCAATGTAAAGAAATCAAGAATCAAGGCAAAGGTTAAATTACAAAGGTGGTAAAAATGGAGGTTGGTTTCTGGCTTATATAAATTCAATACATTGCAAAACATTCATATTCTTCATTCATGCTGCTCTGACATTATCAAAAAAGCATACATGAAAGTACTACTGGCATTTTTCTTGGCTGTTTCGTTTTTTAAAAGAAAGTTATATGAGAGATTAGATATAAGTATAATGTATACAATGTATAAATCCAACTTTGTGCAAAAATTTTTACATGGGTGACCAACCATAGGGCAACAATTTCCTGTTTATGGTTGAAACTACCACACAAACGAACCTATGTTGTGGTTATGGTTGTAACGATCTGTGAAGAAAGTCAGTACACAATTGTACATTGTACATGTATGATTCATGCATGTAGAATTAGATTTGCACACTATATTACTTCCAAGTACACTTTAGATCAATCTGATGATGGCTATTAACCCAACGCACAATGTACAAGAAGAAATTCAAATCTGCTGCCCTTTGTTCAAATATTCGCCAACACTAAGCCTCCCGTTGATGGGGTCTAAATCTCTGTGAAGTGTAAGGTCTTACCCTGAGTTCTGGTATATCGTTTAATGCATGCATGTATGATTATTATGATTACTGAGGAATATCCACATCAAGGCTTTCTCCAAATGTATTAAGGGGCAAGCAAAGCGGGCCGTATAATACACTGTTATTGTTATAATATTATTATCACAATTTACCACCTTTCTAACGTCGTCGTTGGTAAAAGGTGCAAGTTGCATGCAAACAAATCTTTTAAGAAATATATATATTTTCGTGTACATATTTACGCAGAAAGTATTTCTAGTACTTACACTAGTGTAATATGTATTTGTTTTTTGTGTATATGATGTCTGGATATTCTTTAAGTTTAGAGCAACATTTTGGATTGTAAACTACAAGATTGGGTGGTTGGAATCGGAAAGGTGGAAAAGAACGGTGGTGGTGTGTGGTGATGCATGGAAGTTGTGACTAGGAAGGGGAATGTAATGTATGTAGGTAAAGTCCAAGGATTTCTTAAGACAAGGTAAACTCAAATGTTCATAAAGATACATATAAACAAAAGTCAAAAGAAGTTTGAAATAAAATATAAATATGATACGTCCATGTTTCACCACACTTTGCAAAAGTTGGAAAGCAAGTAAAGTACACACATTCCATGTGCATTTTCATTCCGTGATTTCACACTTTTTGGGTAGGCACATTTCATAGACAGATGTGATAACGTTAAGACAGATATATGCAGAGTCCTTCTTGTTTGGAGAAAATTGTAACAAAGTAAATCGGAAGGATTTATGATAGAAAAAAGAGGTAGCAGTAGGATGTGCATGTGGAAAGTGGTGAGCATGCATTTTCTTAATTGATTAGGAACTATAACTGAAACTGAACTTGCGGAAGACTGTATGTCTGTTCAAGTTAGCTCAAAAGAAAAAAAGGGTTGCAGTGAGAGACCATAAAAAAGGAAGCTGGGCTATTTTGTAGTCTTTCATTAGTGTTAATAAGTCATAATAAAAGAAACATCCTGTGAACTTTGAACTTTTCAAAAAAAAACAGTAAAATAAAAGATTTGTTGAAATAAAAGAAAGTTTCTTATTGTTTTTAGTGTTCATTTGTAGTTTTGTCGAGGGAAAAATGTGGCGTAGTTTCTTAAGCGTGAGGACTTTTGATCAGCGCTACTAAATTGTTTATGGAACAGTCAGAAAGTGTGAAGTGGAAAGATTGCAGTTCTGGATATTTATTCTAAAGTGCCAAATATTTTAGAAAAAATTCAATGTTATGGTCCAAGTTATCAATAAAAAATGCGTTTCGAGTTTGAATTAATATCAAATCAACTTTATTTACAAAAATTGTAAAGTTAATCTACTTTTGTTATGTTCATAAGTGATCGTTTACGTTAAATTTCTGTGTTTATGCAGCGAAAAAATGTGAATCCAATTTGGGTGCTTATAAACATTCTAATTTAGTGCATTGACTCATATATAATGATATTTAATTGGTTCCCATTTTACTGACGCAAGCAAACGATTAATTAATATTACTGCAATGGAACCGGAAGTAAGCCATTGTAACAATCAAAACTGTCAACAAATCAAAATCCTTTTTTTGTTTTAAATGCAGTGAAAAGTTAATTTGAGTTGGAAACGCGTGAGCTTTTGATGTCGACATTTAGTCGACAGCAGCAGCATTCATGCCGTCAGAATCAGTAAAGGTAAGCCAAGTGTTTACACTGCTACTACAGCGTACAAAAATAGCCATGAAATAAGATAGAAATAGCATCATAATACCTACATAAGATACATATTTTTGCAGCTACTTATTTTAGCGACTATTAATTCTATTTTTGCACACACTCTCTGACTCCGGAACAGGATTCATAAATTGATTTACACTTTTGGAGAAAGCAAATATGCTAAGACCATATTTACATGTTTACTGCATTGTATTTTTGTTTCCTTGTTTTTTTCATGACCAATGACCATGCTCACGCTGCGCTGCTGCAAACAACTCAACATCTCAAAAAATCTTAACACGCGTTGTTGACAATAATGCAAAAAACCATACATTCTACAACGGATTAAACGGGTTTCCCAAAGTTGTGGCAAGTGGATAACGGGAAAGAAGGGTGCACAGGAAGGATAAAACGAAGAAAAGGCCTAACTTGGCACAACCGTCTACTTCGGCAGTGGTAACGCGAAACAACGTCCTCGCGTTGGATTGACACGCAATGCTTCTGGAGGCCATATTCGGCATAATTGCCATTTCAGTCGTGTTCTGCTGTTGTACTCTATGCTGCTACGTGCTCTTCCATTATATTTTTACTGAAGGTTAGTTTTATTTCTTGGAAATCTGTTTTTTATTATACATATGCAAATATTTTCGTATAAATTCTTAACGTACCTATATAACCATAACGTAGCACTACAAATATATATCTACCATTCCATATGTTTTCTGCAATTCCTTTTTTATTTTAAAAAATCTGCGACACTTACTTTGCCAACGTACACTCATCATCATCATGATGGCGTATGGCGTACAAAATAGCAAGGGCGATCACCAGCGAAAACCGTCCTTGCATTGTGACGTGAACATGAACTTTGTGATTGAGTACGCTTCTCTATATACCTATCCTACCGTCATGTGTCCTTTTTGGCTACGTAAAAATGAATAAAGAATGACCATTAAATTTAACCTTATATGATGACGCGTTGTTCTGTCTCGAAATAACAGCACAATGAGCAAAAAGTTTCAATTTTTTTATTAATCATGTGCAACTTTACGTCAATTAAAATGCATTGATGACAAGTGTGCTAATATCATGCAAGAGATTTTTTTACTCCAATCTAAACAAATCAATAGTGATTTGCAGGGAGAGAAAATCCCTTGCAATCTGAACTTGGAATATATAGAAGTTTTTTGATTAGTGTTTGCACGTTACAATATAGTTTGTCATTTGTGTATGTGTGGCATACATTAAATAAAAACGAATATAAAATGTATATATGCTTTCTTTCCTTACTATTTTTAAAGCACTTTAAACTTTTAAGTTCGTTTTAATTTATTCCGTTCATGACGTAATACCTGACCTCAAAATTTCACCGGATGTTATGTTATTTCACCAGTGGAGAGCAAATTCGATATACGCACTTTCAACAATAAAACGTTATGATTTCTATGTACAAAAGTAAAACTTCAGGTTCCACCTATGCAATAAATGTAGAGAAAGTATTTATGTTTTTTTAAATTTTCGTTTAACAGGAAAGGAGGATATTCAACCTGAGCCAGAAGTCTGGGAAGCCAAACACTTCTACGACCCCCTACCGATGGCTACACCATCGCCCCCAGACAATATTTTTAAACCTACACCATATACGTTCAAACTTCAGAATGGGAATGGCATTTACTCGTCAGGTTTGCCACATGCGGTTATCAACCCTGAAGTGTTGCAGTATCCCCCAGGGCATATTTTCGATCAGCAATGTAAGGTTTCTCGACATAACCCTCCTGATGACTTTTTGCACCAACAAGAGTTTTTCCGTTTCCTTGATCATGACTGGCGATACTGAAGCCGATGATGATCATGGTCCAAAGTATCATGCACTTCAAATTCCAAGGTCTATTCAAGTTATTTGATTAGGTCGAATTACCTTTTTCTTTCCTTTACATACTTATGTTCTTCCTTACTTACATACATTATACATATCTCGTACTTTTTTAATACTCGTCTTTACTTTCTCTTCCTAAGTTTTTTATGAGATACTCGTGCCCACATATTAAATTCTCACGCGACAAAAAATCACAACATAAATTCAAAAACTAACATTCGATCCCAAATTTTTATCTTTGATTAGTTTACTAAACTTTATATGAGTGCACAGATAGCATGTAATTTTGTTTGACAGACTTATCCCTTTTTGTATCCCCATTAAAATTTTGCACCGTCACTTCTTCTTACAGTTTTTAAATGTTAAATATATGTAATTTAAAATAATGATGAATATTTGAATACTTTTATGTAAAAAGTAGGTGTTCTACCTCCTCAACCACCACCTGTTCAAGTTATTTCCCGGCACGAGAGAAGGGCTAACAAGGAATCCTCTCGTCGAAGTAAAAGCAAAAGTAAAAGCCATAGTCATAGCCGTAGCCCCAGTCCTGGACGAAGTCCAAGAGGAACACAAAATGTTTGGAGTACCAACACTGAATTCCAACAGCCTCACAATTATTATCAAAATTCACACCGTCATCATCATCAGCAGCAACAGCAGCATTCCCACCCACCTCCTCAACAAAGGAGTCAAAAACAGTATGTACAACTAACCCAAGACCAGTACCCCTTACATCACAGACCACGACAAGATCAACAGCAGCAGTATCAAAATATGCAACCGCAACTTTCCGAAGAATATTATCATCATCAAAGATATGATGAACGAGAACAAAACAGTAAACGTAATCCTTTGCACAGACAACACTCTCAACAATTTGAAGCGTTCATGGCTACTACGCATGCCACGAATGTGTACACTCCTACTAGTAAACGCAAGCCTCACAGGAGCAAATCACGCTTGAAAGAAGATGTCACTTGATAAATTTTCTAACAAATTAATAAATTTTTGACAAGCTATAATTATAAGATAGGTTAAAAGCTCATCATGTATGTATATTTAGAAGTACCTGAGTGTAATTTCTTACCGATTGAAAATTTAGATATACCTATGTATGTATGTATGTGTCTTCTCAAATATGATTCTTAACACGTTGATAATTTTTGGTTGCATCGAATCAATGTTATTGCTGTCAGTTTACGGTACTGAAATACCATCGTTTGGAATCATGTCATGATCAAGTGAACCAGTAGTACCCTAGAAATTACTGTAAAAAATCAAGTAATGTAAATAATATACCGTATGCCTTAAAAAAACATCGATAATAAAAATTAATATTGTTGTGATTAAGTTAAAGATGCAAGAATAAAAATGCTTTTACATAGCATTAAATGATTTTGTGAAACGTCGTTTGACGTGATGATACTCGCCATAACACTACTTTTTGATTCGGGTGACGTGAGAAATTCGTTCAGCGAAACTTACTAGAAGTCATTCAATGATATTGTATACTAGTATAAGTAAGTGAAAGCAGCGCCTCAATCAAAAAGAAATGTTAACGATTAATTTTGTTCTTAGTAGTTGAATTTAAATATTGGGTTAGGTAGCATTCAAACTATCAAAATTAATCATCAATTATGTACGTCAAGCTACATTTACTGACAGGCTCTAGGCTCTTCATTCAAGCCGAAAATAAAAATCTTATCTTCTATATTTATTGAAGGTAGACACACAATCAGTGATAAAAAACTAAAGTATAGTTTCGTACGAATCGTGCCATCGTGCAAATAAAATATACGGTCACTGTCAGTATTAAGTAGCCAGATTGTACCAACTATTGATTGCCGGCCAAGCTTTCAACTTTTAAAACGCAAATAACTTATGATATACTACTACTGTGCTAATTCAATTAGCCTCCTTTTGGTAAAAAAAATTCAAAAGGTTAATGAGTAATTATAATCGATGATGTTGATGCGACATTCAAAATGTGTTGAAATTCATGGTACGTCAAGATCAAGTCTCATAAAATAACTTTTAAAAATTGGCCTTATAAGCAAACATGGTTTCAATTCGGTCATAAAATACGCATAACAAAACATCTCGCTTATCAAGCCAACAGTAAATGTAACCCATTTTTGAAGCGTTTAGCTTTAAAGTTGGTGAACTTTCTGATTTACTGTTATCAGTTAACACATACTTGACCTAATGCCCCAGGGCAATGCTTATCGGGAAACAAAAAAAATCAAGACGTGTTGAAAGTTGAAAGTGTATCAAAAAGTTGACCAAGACTGTGGTCACCTTGTCCCGTATTTGAATGCAATCAACTCAAAAATCATTTGTCAAGAGTGCTATTAAATTATTACCGCATTTTTTATTTCTCTTCGTCAAGTTACAAAGTAAACATTTCTGAGTGAAAGTTATTAGAGACCACACATTACAAAACAATCGTCATATTTTGGTATTTCACATTCATTTAAAAGCTTGTATTTCAGTTCCTTTCCTTTCTCAATATTTTGCTATAGGTATTATATCATATTAAATATAATGAAAGACGGCATCTACCCAATCCGCAAGTTCTCACTTTCTCACAAAAAGCTTTTAGACATGGAAAAACAACTGACCTGGTTCAAGTCGATTACGATCACGACACCATTTCCCTCACGAATACCACAACAAAATGCCCTAACGTAACAAAATATATGGTTGTTGTTGTTTATACATACCTATACTATATAACAAACAAATAAGCAGTAAACAGCAACTTAGCTTCGCGCGGGCTTCGTTTTCATCAAAGACCGTCTTATAAAAGCGTAGGTGAAACATGCATGCTTTCTCCGGAAATCAAGTCATACTGACGTTGACGTAAGATGTTATTGCCACTATTGCGTTGAGTTCGCTGACTGTCTCATTCGATCCCACTTAAACTCAACATTCTTTCGATCTTCATTCTTTTCTTAGTCTTCCTTAGGTAAGCACACAAAAGGGAAATCGGAAGGTTTATTAAAAAGATGATAAATTCAGACTGTTTCCGATTTGTATTTAAAAGTTTAGAGAGTTAAAATGTCTAAATATCTTTCAAATCCGCAACTATTATGGGCTTATATTCTAGTAAATGCCCTAGTCGTTTTAGGGCTTTATTGGTAATTCATTTTTCTGACGCTTAAGACTAAAAAGTAGTACTGAAACTGGTGAAAATTATTAAAGTAATCTGTGTATAGAAAGTCATTTAAATAAAATATGGCAGTGTTAATTGACCCTCTGCTCTGCATGATATTAAGTGGAGTCATGTTCTTCTGTAGTGGATTTGCTACTTACGGCTGTTATAGATGTTATACGGATATAGGTAAGTGTATATGAATTTATTTGAAAGTTTATATTTCATGAATATATTGTACATTGTATACCATGTATTATGTAGTACTTATATATTTAAATCAATATTTTGAAACAGGGAGCTAGTTTTCGTACAGCAACATTTTGAGTCTATTACATAATTTTGTAAAATAGTTTTTTTAAACTTATGGATCTTATTTTAGTTTTAAGGTCCGTTTTTTCGATTCTGTTTACAACTGAGATATACGAGTTTTAAAACAATTTAAAAAAACTGCTGAAAAATCAAATATTGCACTTTCAAACTTATAATACTTAAAATCGTTTTAAGGTAGTAGAACCCACATACGTTTTTCAAGAGACTTTTGAAATTCGAGATATTGTGGTTTCTTATATACATATCACATTGAAGCTATGCTTTGCTTATTGTAGATGGGGGAAAAGTTGTTCCAGAAGGAAACGAGAAGGGCTTTTTAAAAAGATCTCGTGAAAGATATCGTCTACGTCTTTTCCAAAGAAGACCATCAACCGTTTCATCAGACGCAACTATATATTCAGTTCATAGTTCCGAAATTTGGAGTAGGCGCTCCTCTCCAGGAACTTTCACTCCAAGTCCTTCACCATCAGCACTTTTAAGAGGTAACACACATGCTTTAAATTTTTAATTCACTGCCCTAAAATATTTGATATATACGTCAATATTTACTACATGCTTGCATTTTCAATAATATTTCAATCCAGCAAATCCTACTGCTTTCGTGAACACTACTCAAATTCGAGGATGGACAATAAAAGAAGAACCCGAAGAAGAACTAAATGAAGCAAGGAGATATTCTGCTCCAACATAAAACAAAGAAATAATAAAATTAAGTACGAAATGTGAATTTACGAGAATTTATTTTATAAAACCGATATGTGCGTTTATTTATGTAGTCGTAATGCAATGAAAAACTATCTTTAATTTAGAATTCCGAAGAGATGTTACAGTAAAAGCGAAAAATATTTTTTTAAACTAAAAAAGAGATAAAAATAAATGTTAATTCAACAAGCAGAAATATGTTTATTTTTAAAGACCCAGCTTCAAAATATTATTATCCTTTCGTTTTATGTATGTATATAAAATGCTATATTGTAAGCAAACAATTTCTATTTTTGATTGTTAAATTAAAATTTTAAGAAAGTTTTGAAGATTGAACGCCATAAAAATATTTCGCTATATTATCTTGATACATGTGTTGGAAAGATGAGTTATTTGGTTGCGTAATTTGACAAACTGATACTGATTGACCTGTTTCATCTCAACATTGTTTTGCATACCTATTGCACACGTTCATAGAAAATATTGCTGATTTTCATCTGTTTTCGTAAAAGTATAAAATTTCGCATAAGGACACGATGTTATGTTATGAGGTCGCAAAATGTTTTCATGAATAAAAGATCGTAATGCATCAGTTGATGAAGCAAACAATAAAAATTAACCACGTAGTAGAGGATAGTTCATGATCAACGATCAAACTATTTATTTACAGCATCTTCAATGTAAGCTGTAAATGAATTATAATGCAATTTGTATGATTCCAGTAGTTGTTTCAACATTTTATCACTCAATGAGATATTTTACATTAAAATTATCCTGCAATTATCGCAAAAACATACGTGGTTTCCATCTTTTGGCTAGTCCAGGACTTTCTCTTGGTCTTGTTCGGATATCCTCCAAACAACTTAAACTATAACTGCATGGTGGCCTGAGAACTGTAGCGATCTCGATGAACCGACTGTTTGTCTTGGCTTTTTTAATTCTCATAATCAACCATACAACTTTCGTAAACAGTAAGATCTAGATTCTGAAGTATTGCTCTTTTAAAACAAGGTTTGAGTACTTTTTCATAACAATCCTTTACTTTTAAAAATAAAACAGCATGAAGCTATTCATGTTACCATTTCAATGGACCAGAAATGCGCTAGGGAGAAACATAGAAGGCGCCAGCTTAAACCCTGAGAAACTTTCTTTCTTTGCGAAACACTGGAATCGCATAAAAAAGAAAATTGCCAAATTGCGTGATTACAGGTGTGTTCTTTTACCATGAGGAAGTACAATTGTTGTGTACAACAGTACAACATTAGCTTGTGGTATGAACACTTTTGAGTCTTAATTACAAACATCAGTGTGTCTCCCACCGTAAAAATGAATTATAGAAATAAGCCAGGTACTTTAATAGCAAAGCCTATACTATAATCTGACAAAAAGAATTTACCAAAGAAAATTCTAATGAATTAAAAGACTTGAAGGGGTGCTCAAGGGTTTATTTTGATTACACCGGTCTTCTAGGGCGTCGGTTATTCTAGTTCAGATGGATAAAAATAGCCAGGATGATTAGACAATTTTAGAGATGAAGATGAAGCTTGATTGAATG
>JAQFXM010002146.1:0-26507 GCA_034693345.1 Entomobrya multifasciata
TAAATCTGAGGATACCCGTACTACTTCCATACAAAATTCTCCTCGTTTTTTTAACTTTTTCTTCATTTTATGCTTCATGATATGTATATTTTTGATGTTGTACTTATAATACACACATACACACTTACATCCCAAAGAAGTAGAGAGAGAGAACACCACACAAGTGCAATGCTCTATAATGCTGCTCTCTTCTACTACGTTACGTACGTAGATTGCGCTGTAGCCCGATTGATCGTTTCTGCTATGTATTAAATTAGAACTTTTTTTTGCTAAAAAAGAGAGCCTCTCTCTCTCTATTCTCCTATCTGTCTCTCCCTTTTCTATCATCACACATATACTACTACTTTGCTACTTTTACTAAGAATAGTAATATTATATACATATGAAACATTTTTTAATTGTTGTAAAGTTGTAATAATAATATTATAAAAAAGTAAGACCTATCATTGTTGTAGTACTTTTTCTACTTGCTACTATACATATTCTCGACGAAAATTTTACTACTGTTTTTTCCTGTTTGTATTTTGTAGATTTTGTAGTGAAGGTTAATTTTTTTACTAAAAAAATAGTACATACATATAAAAAAATCTAGTGTAATAATGATAATAACTTAACTTTACACATACACAGAATTGTCTATACAACTTTGAACAAGAAAATAAACGCATAAAAAATACACACCTAAAAAAATTCAACGATTTATAAAAATAAAAACAAAAAATAAAGTGCTATTATTATGTAAAGAGGAGACAAGAAAGATAGGAAGAGAGAGAAAAGAAAAACAATTTAAGAAAACATTTTATCCATCAAAACTGTTTTGTGGTTGTATCCGGAAATCGGAACAACTGCAGAAAGTTTAGCGCAAAGAGACTCAAAAAGTAAAAGCTGGAAAAAGGATATTGACCTGATTGAAAAGTTTACTTGACTTTGTTTTATTTTGGTATTATTGGAAAGCGTGTTTGATTTAAGTTTGTTGGAGAAAGTTTTTGTTCTGTTCCATTGAATAAAAATAGATAAAAATTTTTGGTGAAGCCATATATTATACCAAAGGTGCAGTAAAAATCTTACACTTTCGTTCCTTAACTGAATCAAAGATTGTTCAATTTTTTGCAAAAGTGGATTTTACTTTAAATATATTTATCCGGTGGTTGCGACTGCATTTATTATTTGTAAAACCTTTAGTCAATCAAACGAACTTGAGTACTTGAGCCTTTCAATTATTGACAATTTAATAAGAATACCTTTTGGAAAGTTCAAAAAAGAGAGAAAAAAGAATACTTTTTAGTATAAAAACGTAATCTCAGTCATTATACGTCAACGGCGTGGTGTGGACAGACTTTTTGGTGAAAATAAAAGAAACGCAAGTTTTAACAAAGTTGGATCTCAATATACTCATCTGTAATTTGTACGCTAAATATTTTCCTGTGAGGAAGCTGTGCTTGAACGACTAGCAGGTAAAAGAGAAACTATAAATTGCAATATATGCAAAAATGCAAATTACCTTTGTAATTTGCAATGCAGCCACGATGGAGGCTGTAATGCAAAAGCAACATTTATGACTGAAGACTTTTTTTCCCTTAAGGACGGAGACGCTAACAAACGGAGCCCTTCAATTGGGCACAACCACCACAGCCACGATATCAAACGGCAACAAAATGAGTTTCGACGGGGAGGGAGTGACAAGCGCTGCTCAGGAGGATGATGAAATTAATTCGGTACTTTGGGTTGGGAATCTTGACAGCAAAGTCACGGAGGCGATGCTATACGAGCTCTTCCTGCAGGCATGTCTTGAATTTTTTAAATGATTTTTGATGGGATGGTGTGCTCCAAGTTGGAAGAAAGTTAACATAACGTGATGTACTCTTTCGTTTATTCAATAGGCTGGACCAATAAAAAGCATAAAAATTCCGAAAGGTGTAGATGGGGCTGGACACAAGGGATACTGCTTCATTCAGTTTGTTCATGACGCATCTGTGCCCTACACCATTAATGTGATGGATGGGACGACGCTTTTTGGAAAGAAATTGAAGTTACAGCCTCGGCCTAATTCCATTCATAGAAAAGTAAGTGAAAGGGAAAATCGGTGTATTTAAAAGGGAAATCCATGAAAAATCCTTTTTTTCACAAAAAGTCATGTTTGCAATTTTATCAACTTGACAGTTAATGGATCAGAAGAAGGCAGAACGTCAGGAAATCATTCAGCAGCAGCAACAGCAGCAGTGGTTTGCTGCGGCTGCTCCTTCGCAATTAGCTCAAGTCCCCCCTAACACAATGTTTGTTTATCAAAATCAAGTGTACCAACCATACACTCAACCCAATCTGAATCTGAACATGCAAGCTATTCCTTTTCAAACCCAAGTGGGTCCTCCTCTCATGCAAATCCAGATACCACAACAGACGAGTGCTGTTCAGGCAGGTCCACCTGCTCCGTCACAGCAGCAGACGATGGTGAGAGGAAGCTATCAAGGAGGCGCTAGGACACCTGTCTCAGTGGTCCAGCAAGCACCTCCCCCACAGCTGAACGGTTATGTCCAGTTCATGCAACCTGTTCCGGGAACAGGAGCCACGCCAACACAGCAGCAGCGCAGTGCTGCCGCGCAAACTCCTCAAAATGCTAGTGGTATACCTAGTCAGTTTACCCAGGCCACAAGTGGGCCTCCACTTTTTCAGCAACGTCATTCACAGCCCAGAGGTCCGAGACCCCCAAGGCATGGTCATCACAATGGTCACATTTCTAATGGCAATCGTCTGCCCTACAACAACCATCATCAGCAACGATTCCCTCCTCCTCAGCAGCAGCAACAACAGCAGCAGATCCAGCACCCCCCTCCCCAACCCCTTTACTTTAACCCCATGTTTCAAGGGCAGTCGGTACATGTAGTCCCTGCGGGCTCTCCTGTTGACCATCAACAGAACCATGTAGAGCCTCAAGCATACTTTAGGCGACATCCTCATCAACAGGCAACCGCCATGCAACAACCACCTCTACCACACGGGGTTGTTCATGCTACCGCTAATCCAGTAACAAATGGATTCCAAAATGTCCTCTATCATTATTAACATTTAATTATTCATTTTTAGATTTTTATAGCATATATAATTTTAATTTATGTTACTTTAAAAAACGATTGATTATATATGTTTTTGTTAAATGTTAATCCTATTTCTCCACAGCAGAATCGCGTAGTCTGGAAGCAGAAGAAACGTAATAAGCGTAGTCGAATTAAGAAATAAAAAAAACACGAAAAACTCTGAAAATTTGTAAAAGACGAAAATGTGTAGGAAAGAGAGAGAGAAAGGTATGCACACACTTAACATCAGGAAAATTGGGATTGAGAGTGATGAGATATGACAAGAGAGAAGAGGAGAGATGAAAAAGAGAACAAACTTTTACTCATTCTTACAATGAATGATCTTAACATTAACGTATTCCTTTTATTAACATTTCATTTCGTACAAAAATGAACTTTCTCCAGTTATCTCAAACGCTTCTTAATCAATCGTATGAACTTGCTTCAATGTTAAACATGGAAGCAATTCGTAAAATTGGTTAAATGGCAGTAATGAAGAAAGCTACATTATTGTCTTGAAATGCAAACATTCTGCAGAAACTTCAGCCAGTTTAAAATATCGGATCTCAATTTTCTGAACTTGAAATATTGCAGACGTACACTTATTGTGATTACTATACTATTTACGGGGAAAATGAACAAAAAAATCAAAAATGATAAAAATGAATTATTAGAAATGACAGAAAAAGGATCTTTTTACTTCTGTTTTCTGGGTTTTCAAAAATAAGCTTGTGAAAATTTAGCATTCACCTTTCCTATTATGTTTCCTACCATTTTTTTAAACGAAAAAAAATCTGAGATATATAAACAGAGATGTGTTGTGCGTGTAGGTAGTAGAGAAATGGTGAAAGTGCTAACCAAAAAGTCAAGGGAAAAAATGTGTCAGCATTTTTTTAGGAAAGAAAAAAAAGTAATGTCAATTATACGTAAAATAATAACTTTTTTGAAGAGGGGGCATTTTTCCTACACTACACACGACACGGTCTGGACTTTAATGCAATCTTTTTTTGTTTTGGAGTAATAATAATTGAAACAATTTGATGATTGACTAATTATTATTGAATTACGTTCCTTCAGTAAATCTTTCTTTTTTTGACAAATACATATTTTAATACTTACGCATTTTGTTTGGTTTATTTATTTACTTAATTTGCATTTATTTTATGACATCCTCTTATGCGCGAGGCAGACAAGGCATATAAAAATTACCAATGACTTGTTTTGTCTCGCGAGCATGTTTTTTATTTTAGCTGCATCAATAACTTTGGTTTTTTACAACTTTACAAGTCATATATAATAAAAAACGGTTCCACTTAAAGACTTGACTGACAGGACAACATTAAAAGAGTGAAATTATTGAATTTTGAAACATTTTCGTCATCTATCTTAAATATATTGATATTCTACAAAGGTGTCTGAGAAAGACTAAAACTCATCTAGTCTAATTTGAAACAGATCTCGTTTGAATGTAAAATGTATAAAAAAAACTTTTATGCGTGTGATCCTTTTGAAAAGAGATCATTCCCTTGCACTACTTTTTTATAAGAAAAATGATTGTTTTCATGTGCATTTTTATAACATTTTATGATTATTATACAAACATTCCTTTTCATAAAAATTGATTTATAATGTGTAAATTTTCATCCAGTTTTACTCATCTTAAAATTAATGAAAAAGGGAAGAAAAAAAGTTCGTTTTGCGGCGGCGACGACGACGGGAGAGGAGATAACAACTCGCGCGTTACTTACTTATCTTGTAAGTCTATTAAAATTAATTATCCAGTTTATAGTTCAATAAGTTTAGAAAAACGAGTTTAGCTTCTAGAGATACAATGCAAAAAAAAAGTAAAAAAATGTTGTTACAAAAAAATGATTGTTGTAAAATGTAAATGATTAAAACAGTACAGTACATTTTATGCGTTAAAAAAATCCAACATCCAGAAAAAAAGCGCAATAATACCTATTTATACTTTTAATATAGATATTAAAAAAATGTATTTGATACTAAAAAACCAGCTATCTTGTTACCAAATACCAAAGATGAATATATAACGAGTATACGTTGCTTTTATGTAGTCCGCCATATACTTTCCTTTTTTTATGATTTAAAAAATAATATTTATATAGTTTTCCAGACAGAGTAACTTTGAGTAATTTTTAAAAACATATTAATTATCTTCTTCGAATTACCGACCGATTTACCACACATAACGGTTTTCTTGATTCTCTTGCGTATACAAAAAAATGGTGGCCATGCAAATTCATATTCATGGCCTGTTTTTCTTTTTATATCAAATCAAATCCAATGTGCCATTACCATCAACATTATACCAGAAGAACTATACAAAACAAGCGGAGAAAGTGAGCTCATTTTAAAACAGAAAAATCATCACAAAAACTTATAAATTTAGAGCATCGTGAAATTTTATATTAAAAACAGATATATTCCAAGATAAAAACTGGAATACATATTTAAAAACTGGAAACTAGCACTTCCAACAATTGAAAGACATACTTTTAAAAAACCAAGTCCTTTTTGTGTAAAAAAAACCTCAAGTTTTTTTTTGTTTTCATACAACTTTTTAATACAGAAAAAGAAAAAAAACCAAAGAAAATATTTATGAGAAAGCATAGTTGTATTTTTCTTCTGCTACAAAAAAACAAACCAAAAAATATAAAACGATGATCATCTCATTTTGATGTTACGTACATTTGATATAAAAAAAGTCTACGAAACGAAACAGTAAACTGAAATTTTTACTGAAAAAAAGCACTCACACTTTTTACTAATCAATTTTTAATTATTCAATGTTGTTTGTATACTACTCATGTGTGTATAATGTCATGTCATACTATTTTAATATGGTATGCCAATTTTTTAATAATTTCCAACAACAAGCAACAAGAAAAAAACTATACTTTTTATTATATTTCATATAACTATTTATATGCAGGATCTATAAAAAAATGTAGCTGTAGGATTGGTTATTACGTATAAAAAAATATCAAATCAAAAGGATTTGTGAATTGATTGAATTGATTTTGTATGCTGATGACATATAGTACCTTTGAATTGGGGACAGGGAAGGGCAGTAAACAGTAAGGCAGGCAGATTCACAAAATAAATATGTGAAAAATGGTTACGATTTTTTTCAAAACCGCTGACATTGTTTATAGAAAAAAAATTATATCGCATGATGGGACCGTTTTGATGATTCAAGAGAGAAAGAGAAATGTGTTTTTGGTAAACCTTGCAAAAAAATATTATGCAATAATCCTTTTTATTGTGCTACGCAAGACGCAGTAGGAAAAAATACATAACAAATTATAAAAAATGAACTGGTGATTTTTACATGAAAAAAATTATGCATTTATACATTTTTGTATGCTGCAAAAAAGAAACGAAGACATTTTATACTCTGCTTTTACTTTTTTGAGATATGTGTACAATATTTGGGTAAAAAAACGAATGAAATATACGTATATTCTCAGACTACAACTTTTTTTAAAGCTAAAAAAATCAAATCATCCAAGTCTTTACTTAAAAAAACGTGCGAAATCGAAGATCGATGTAATATTGTGTAAAAAAACACACACATCAGAAATCCTCCTCCTGATCTGATGCTGGGTGTTTTTTTAGAAAAAAATACTGTATTTAAGTCTGTCTGTCTGTGTGTTACAGAAAAAAAATAACTCAAAAGAAAACAATAACCACCTCGTTCATTGTCTTCATCAACAAGTCAGTTATTATGTGTAATAATATATATTACTATTTTAAAAAGAAAAAAATATGAATGTCAAAAGTCTTAAAGATGTGTGCAGAGTCCGGCCACACCACATCGTCGTCATCATCTTCACATCAAATCATCATCTCTTGTGTGAAAAAAACACACTTGTTTACAAGACGCTTATATTTTGGTGTCTAATGAAAAGAAAACTTGTCCTTTTTATAAAAATTATACTACTGAATGAAAAATTGTTGTATAATTTAAGAGAAACAAAAAAAAGGAAACTAACTGCTCAGTTTTAAAAGAAAATTCTGATACAAAAGAACAATATATTGTTTTACCTCTACAAAAAAAATGTGCGTGAGAAAAAAAAGAAAAGAAACCAAAACGAAAGAAATCTCTCCAATTTATATACATACTTTGTATAAAAATTTTAAACTTTACATTTTTACTATTTAAAAAAAAGTCCAGAACAAAAAAATATACATGCCAGTTTTATATTTAAAAAAACAAACAGAAGAAGAAGACGATGTCGATGTGTAAAAAACCGCCGGCTTTTTTTCCACTCTCTATAATATGCTATTATAGAGAACAAAAAGTCGCATTTAAATTTACATATTTAAAAAAATATTACTGTGTATGTTTATTTCTACAAAAAAAAACTCTTAAAAAAGTATAAAAGAACACGGAAATTTATAAGAGTCTGAATCATGATTATAAACTCGTAAGACTCAGTGCTATTAACTAAACTGTGAAAATCTTTATGCATTATGAAGAGAGAAAAAGATACATAATGCTGTTTGTATTGGATATAAAAAATCAAAACAGAACACAAAACTGAGAAAAAAATAAGTTTGATGAAAAAAAGAAGTTACGTACACTCTACACATTTAACAAAAAGAAAAAAATGTCTTGAAAGATGTAAAAAAACTCTACCTATAATCATTAAATGTACTTTGCATTTGCATTGACAGTTGTAAAACTACATGGTGTTAATAATTAAACTACTAAAAAAGTAAATTTAAAAAAATTAGTTTGTTAACATGTTCTCTAAAAAGTGATTAAGTAAAAAAAGAATAATTTTAAGGTATGTAAAAAAATTAGGAAATGTTAACAGTTTTTAAAACGATTGGTATAATTTTGTTCTTGTGTTTATAATGAAGAAAAAAGAAGTTTTTATTATGTCGTTTGTATTTTTAAATGTAAAAAAAGACGTTGGAAAACGGGGAAACAAGAGGAAAGGAAAGATGGAATGGGTGAAAAATACGGGCGAACACATTCGGGTTGGATGGATCGGACGATATAGGAATTTAATTAAAACTAGTTAGATTATTCATTTTTCTGGAACACAGATTAAAAAAAAAGGTTTTTGACAATTTTTGGCGTTTGAATTTGGATAAAAAAATAAAAGTTTTTATTAGAAAAAAAGTTTTCACCGGTTGAAAGTGAAAAGTGAAAGTATTTTGCATAGAAGAAATGTTCACTTTACAATTAATGCATAAAATTAACATCTAATGCCGGCGTCGCTTTATAACATGGTGCAAAAGTGAAAGCATATAGCAATGAGATGACATTAAAATAATTATGTAGAGTACAGTAAGTTTCATGCATATCATAAAAGTTCATTTATTGACGCTCACCTGTTGTTTTATGGTGTGCATCATTGATTGAGATACAGTTTAGTTTTGTACTATACTTTGATGGGATCATAAAATGTTTAATGAATACTACAACCACAGCTGAAACGGTGGAATGGGCTGTGGAGAAGCTAAGTTCTTTAAAGTTACAAGAAATGCATGGAATGGAAACATTATAGCATGCAGAAGAACAAATTGCAGCAAAACTTCATTAACAGCTCAAGTTTGAGTTTTTACAAGGTCAGCCAAATATGGAATCCAGGATGACGTTTTTCAATGAAAGTACAAGCAATTTACTAAATTGATTGTATACGCAATTTACTAAATTGATTGTATACGCAATTTATATCGCATTATTTGTAAAAGCATGTCATCTCATACTATAAAATAGACATTGGCATTCTTCTGGAATATTGCTAAGATGGTTCTTCTGATTGATAAAAGTCAATATTTTATTTTCGCACAAAAGTATAAAATTCATAAGCTTTCTGCCTGTGCCTATCTTCAATCTTAGTCAATTTTTTCACGAATAAAAATGACACGGACGAAAAAGTTCAGTTTTTAGTTATCTTAGTAAGTCATAAAATCATTTAGCATTGTGGTCCATATGATTAGATTTTACTCTTAAATTGCGGAGTTAAAGCATACGGATAAGTAGAAGGCTTCTGTCATCATGGCGTATGTGGCTCACCTGACACGATCTGGCTACATGAGTTTTCGGATTGTCAAGAACACAGAAATCAGCCATAATACATGCATTGCAAAATACTCGTTTTTCTCATGCTCTCGTGTGTCATGAAAACTCTTTTGCATTACAATTGGGCTTTCTCTATAGATTTTTGCACATTATATGTCCACAACTCCGCTTACTGATCTCGTGCTCATGAAATGTTCCTCCTTCTCGATTGTGGATTGTATAGGAGCAGAAGCAGGTGTACCGCATAAGACGATGATGATGAGTTGGTGTATCGGTTTATGGTTTGCTGTGGTGTGTGCGTTAAACTGCAATGTTTTAGAGAGTAAGGAAAGGGTTGTGATTTGTGATGTGATGTGAGAGTTTCCCGATCCGCTGAGCATAATCATCCCATCGTAAGCGCATGGTCAAGTGGAAACAGTTGTTTCATTGCACTGGAACGTGTGAAGGTACAGGAAGATTTCCCAATTCGAAGGAATCCCAGCTGTTAAAACATTTAAAAGGTAAATAATTAAAATGGCAGATTTCAAAGTTGTGTGTTTCAAAGTTTTTAGTTTCATTAGCACGTATTTTTTATACTTAAACAAGACTCCAGGTCAGCTAACTATATTCAGCTCTGTTTTGTTAATTTGTAGGAAACTTTTGGAGGCGGCGTGAGAATTTATACTTGAACAGGTGCACTAATTGTGTTGGTAATCAAAATGATCTCTTCCAAGATGATGCGGAGTACTCCTGCTTTGAGCAGAAACGTAAGATTTTTGTTGTTTTAATCTAATCATACTTTATAGTAGTTAGTAGCGCATGAGTGATGGGTGATTGAGAAGAATGTGTTTAAATTTTGAGAGACATGTAGTCAGTGATGTAGTTATTTTTCATAATCATTAGGCCTTTTGCCTACATAATATATCTGCTTTTTTATAAACGGCTAGCCATAAAGTATCTTTAAAAATCAAATGCGTTTTCTTGGTTGATCTATTTTTCTATAAATCCTTGTGACTGTCCCTTTTTCTCCGGGACTGGAACTGGAATACCGTGAAATCAACTCTGCATGTTAATTTCATAACTTTAATGACTACGTATTCGATTTGTAAACCCTACTTTTAAAACAAATAGTATGCTTCATGGAAGGTGAGATTAGTACTCTTTGCTGTTTGAGTTTGAGTTAAATGTAAATTTGAACAGAGTGGTTATAAATTTGTCCACTTCGTAAGCAAAACTAATTGGGGGTATTTTTGTTTCTTTTATTTCTAGATTTTTAAATCAAGTTCTTATTCTACCGAAGCTACGTTTGAAACAAAACCTTACAAGCTTCACAAACTAGACAGTGGTCCGTCCACAACTGTTACCGTCAACAAAGATGACGCTTTACAAATGTAAGTTGGTTTGACCTCAAGTGGTTCTAATTATGGCTAATCATAGTTTTCAGAAATACAACATGGTTGCTGAAAAGGCTTTTGATTTTTTCTAAGGTATCGTCAAATGCAATCTATTAGGAGATTGGAAATGGCCGCTGCAAATTTGTACAAAGAGAAAGCGATTCGAGGTTTCTGCCATTTGTATTCTGGTCAAGAAGCTTGTGCTGTTGGAATGCGCAAGTCCATGAGCGACGTTGACTCAATTATCACTGCCTACAGGTTACCTTTTAGTTTTTTAATTTTTAAAATCTCAGTTAAATGCTTTGTCAAACTTGGTATTATTTCCATGTGATGTACCATGTCAAACTTTTGCTTCTCTTTTACTCAGAGCTCACGGGTGGACATATCTGATGGGTGTTCCAGTGTTCGGAGTTATTGCAGAACTTCTCGGGCGTAAAGGTGGTTGTGCTAGAGGAAAGGGTGGCTCCATGCACATGTATGCTAAAAACTTTTACGGTGGAAACGGTATTGTAGGAGCTCAGGTAAGCAAAATTCACACTGGCATATTTGCTGATTGGTCACGAATAAAGTTGACATGCTGTAATACTAATTTGATATCTTTTACAGGTGCCCCTTGGCGCTGGATTAGGTTTTGCTCACAAATATAAGGGCGACGGTGGTATCAATATTGCTCTCTTTGGTGACGGAGCTGCTAATCAAGGTCAGCTTTTTGAAGCGTACAACATGGCGAAGCTGTGGAATTTGCCTTGCATTTTTGTATGTGAAAACAATGGATATGGCATGGGCACTTCTGCAGAGAGGGCATCAGCAAATACAAATTATTACACCAGAGGAGATTACCTCCCGGGTATTTGGGTAGATGGTATGGATGTTCTTGCAGTGAGGGAGGCAACTAGATTCGCTAAGCAGATGTGTCTAGATGGTCAAGGACCCGTTATGATGGAGACTGCCACTTACAGGTAAATTTCCTTCATTCGCACAGATTATAATCGTTCAGTACTAAAAGGCCCTATCAATTTAAGTGGCTAGAGTACTTATGTAATGCATTTCCATTTTTTAGATATTCCGGTCACTCCATGTCAGATCCTGGAACGTCTTACAGAACAAGAGAGGAGATCCAAGAGGTGCGACAAAGTAGGGATCCTATCACTTCTTTTAAGGATAAAATCATGAGCGCTGGACTAACGACGGCAGAAGAATTAAAGAATATTGACAGCGAAGTTCGCGTTGAAGTTGACAAGGCAGTCAAGGATGCTAAAGCGGACGGAGAAATCAGTATGGAAGAATTAACTGCTGACATTTATGCTCTCAACTTAGATGGCCCTGTTCGTGGCCTTGTGTCGGGTGACGTTATGAAACATATTAACTTAGGACCACAGGTTAATGCTAAGTAGAAACAAAATTGTCATTAGAATCTCAGTTTAAGCTTTAAATTAGAATACGTGATAAAACAAAAAAAACTAAATCATGTATATATTAGTAATCATCAAAACATGAGACAGAGAAATTAAAATAAAACTTTCCAGATAAGTGTATTTTCAACAATTATAAGTTCCGATCTCAGTTATTTTGCAGTCATTCTTGTAAATGAAGGAAAATCAATTAAAAGTGGATCATTTTTTCATCCCTGTCATTTTTCATATCCATTAATCCATCAGCTTCAAAACCTTTAATTTACCTAACTTCTAATATGCGTATTGCGTAGCGCACTATTATGTCCTACGATTATAAATAATTGGCAATTGAATTTTTTTTTTACCGAAACAACATCAAGTGCGAAGTTTTGACTTTTCTTTAATGTTATCCTGTTTCCATTTTCCCAAACTACAAGTCATTTTGTTGCAGATTTCATTTTCAAAAGTCTATTTTATCATTAAACTCTGATATAAAGTTAATTAATGAAATGCATACAATTCAATCATCTTCAATTCATACTTCCAAGTTCCAGTACCCAAACCAAGATACAGCTTTTCGTTACCTTACGCGTCTGTCTGGCGTCTTCATCCGCATCCTCTCTCATTGCATTGCATGAAGTGAACTGCTTCACCTTCACTTGCGTGCACTTGTCTTTCTTCTGTCATCGAGAGCTTGTCCGGCTGTGCTGTGCAGTCGCAAAGTGAGTGAGTGCAGTCGCAAAGTGAGTGAGTGCATTACTTTTAGTGCAGTGGTTTGTTTACGTTTTGTATTGGGCTATTCTTCATGCATATTTTTTGATCGGATGTTTTGGAGGAAGTTTATCATCGTGTTATGTGTTGGCGTAGTTCATCTGGAAATTTTTAACAACTGATAGTTTGAGTGACAATTTTTATGAGTTCAGGTATTCAAGGAATTACTAATATCTAGAGAGAGACTATTAGTTTTGTTGAAGACTTTTCTTGGGACGGACGCCGATAGAACACGGTTTTAAAAATGCGGTCCAATGTCGAAAATGGATTCGGTTTGGGGGAGCCGGAAATGGACGCGAATACAGCTTTGACGGAGCTGGACAAAGGTATGAAGATGCCACCGAAATATTTTGCGAAGCGATATCTGAATCTCTCTGTAATTAAACCTAACTAAAAGTACACAATGATTAACGATTGAAAAACGACTAATGTTTTGTAGGGTTGAGATCGACAAAAATAGGAGACCAGTGTGAGGCCATCGTTAGATTTCCTGCGTTATTTGAGCGATATCCCTTTCCCATTCTTATCAACTCGGCGTTTCTCAAACTTGCTGATGTCTTTCGAACAGGATCAAATTTTCTCCGCTTGTGGGTGTTGCGAGTATGCCAACAAAGTGAAAGCCATCTGCAGAAAATTTTGAATGTTGACGAATTTGTGAGGCGTATATTTAGCGTTATCCATTCTAATGACCCAATTGCCAGAGCTTTAACTTTAAGAACACTTGGAAGCTTATCTGCACTGATTCCAGAAAGGAAGCCGGTGCATCATAGTATTCGGGTGGGATTGGATTCGCATGACAGGGTGGAAGTTTCTGCTGCTATTTACGCTGCGGCGTGTTTTGCTAAAAGATCCAAGTAAGAAATTTCAGAATAATGTTTCAAGTATTTTTGATACTCCGAAAATGCGATTTTATTAACACCTACAATTCATTTAAATGTTTTTGCAGAACTTTTGGAACAACTATTGTGACTAAAATTTCATCCATGGTCAAGAGGTTATCAACGCCCATAGACCTCAAGTTGAGACTGATTTCTATTTTCCAGTACATGCATCATGAAGTGGCTACTGCGTCGATGGTAAATCATTAAAATTACTTGTTACACTACTGAAGTAGAAATAATTGAGTAGTATTACACAGAGTAACTTCTTGTCATTCTGTCATTTGTCACACTATAGGTACGAAAAGTTTGTCAGGAACTTTTAGTAAACTATCCATCTGAAGAATTTGTAACAACCATTCTACACACATTGACACAACTTGCTGCTGCCACAATCACTGATCTCACAGTACAGGTACTTCAAATTTAACAAAATGGTGCGTAAAGAATGATTAATGACACTCAGTTTGTTAACAGTTTGCATTTTTTTGTACTCTAGGTTTCGTTTCTGTTATCACATTTGGATGATTCCAGGACAAAAGTAAAACTGAATATTTTGAAGGATTTGAAATACTTGGGTGAAAGAGGTGGTCATCTTTGGGAGGCTGCGCACATTTCATCTCTCATTGCTTCTGTTTTGCCAACTGAAGAAAAAATGGAAACGGACGATGAACAAGCGTCTCATGCGCATGATGATGTTGTGTTTTCGGCTTTGGATGTAATTAGTAGTATTACGTCGTCGTCAGCCATTCTGCAGTTTATTTACGTAGCGGGTAAGTTAGAAGTTCCTTTAAAGCGTTTGTCATTTTAAAACTGAGATCAAGTTTTTGAATTTTCAATTTTTCTACAGAATCTCCCCTCTGGAAGTTGTTGGAATCCAGTATTGAATCAGCGGACATGTCTGTCGCTCTGAAGGCAATTGAAATATCTACATTTATTGCTGTAAATTGGTAAGATCAGAAAATTTGAAGTTTTTAAATGTGTAAATAGACTTACTTGAGTCACAAATTAAAATTAATAATGTTGAACAGGAAAAACGCTGGTGCGCCTACATCCAGTTTAAATTTAGTGGATATGGCCACATCAGGAATTGAATCATTAGCAAATACTATTTGTGCTCTCGAAAGTGCCGATGAACAAGAGACGGAAGAATTATTAAAGGACCTAGAAAAGTGTCTTTCATATGGAGTACTTTTATGTAAAGCGGAACCAAATTTGTGTGCTTGGTTATGTTCTACAATGATCAAACAGATAGGACGGAATACTTTGACAGGTAACTTTAGCTTACGTTAATTTTTAGCCCATTACAAAAAAATAAATCCAGTTCATGAGTTCTACGGAGGGCGTTTTTTGTATTTAGAAAAAAGTAGAAATCTGATTTGTCAAGCGATCGGCTCCATTGGCAGCTTTAGCCAGGAAGCTATTCATAAAGTTATGCCAGATATTTTAAGTGTACTTCGAAGATTTGATAAAGCATCATTGAACGATGAAAATAGTACTTTGGTAAGTTTTTATAAATATTTTTGTCCATTATTCATCATAATGGTGCTAGTTATTGAGTTTGGAATTAAAATTTGCAGGCGGTTCTAGTTGCTGTACTATTCCAAGCACACCAGGGCTATTCTCTGTCTCCTAAAGTGTCTCAGATCATTAACAACATAATGGAAATGTCATCCATGTGGTTTGCCTACAGATTATCTAGAAACGCACTGAGGTAAGAGATTACCATATATTTTTTGTAACTTGAATTCTTTGTCTATAAGTAATTTTATTTTAACCTTATTCGTAGATATTGTCAACCTGCTATTGCATGCCAGGCTCTGAAGGCTATGCCTGAAACTGTTTCATCCGAAAATTTTCATTTTTGGCTCACATCTCTGCAACTAATTGCACAAGCGGAGCAAGTTGTTTCACAAGACGTGGACAATAAGCCTGTTCATCTCAGGCTGATGTCGGCTGGTAGCTCCTACGTTCAAGCAGTCAATACATTAAAGGTACGATTTTGTTCTACTTCGTAAATAAATGCTGATTTGAAACATTAAAGAGATATTAAAGAAACGAATTTTCTTGAACTAGGCTGCCAGTTGTCCGCTTTGGTCCCTACAATTTCAAATTGAGTTTGTACGACTGCGATCTGAAATGCTTGCGGCGTTTACAAATTTCATGACGTCATGTAATGCGATTGTTTTGTCGCCAGCGCCTGCGATAGCCCAAAGTATTTCAATTGCTGCAAGAGATGATCTGTTGAAGTGTGGTCGCATTGTCACTCAGGTGCATTGTTATGTCTTTTAATAATTCGATTTGAAAACTAATTGTGTATCATCTAATGAATTTAATTTTGTTGTTTTGTGCAGATGAGAAAGTCTGTACGAGACTTTCAAATAATCAGTGATTACTACGGGCGCCTTTATCAAACGGCTTTTGATGCGGACAATGCGTCCTTATTAAACATACAAATGTAAGGAATTCATGATATGATGTACAGTTATTTATAGTTCATGCATATAACTTTTTGACGTAAATTACACCTAATCCTTTCTAACAGCCTGCAACAAATGTGTCTGATGGTTTCACGTGCCATTGAGAAAGTGGTTGTTTCTAAAGATCACCCATCCTTTTCTGGGGATGAGACTCCACTTACATTTCTTACAAATATGAGCTATATCGAAGCTGGAAATTCTTGGTCACTCATATTAGCCTGCAAGAAAGCCGTCGACATATTTCATTCCCTAAATCCTGTAACGACACAAGTGACAATATCTGAGGTAATGCAACATATAATTTGAATGTCAAATGTGCTCGAACTAATCAAGTATCTTTTAATATTTCAGCAAATTGTAAAGCTCAGAGAAGCTATTGGAATTTTGATTGAATCCCCTCTTCCATACCCGAGGTTTTTCTTCCAGACTTTACAGAATACTAGGACAAAGGCAAGCTTCCTTGAAATGACTTGTTACATTAAATTTATGATTTACTTTATTTCATAATGGCGAGATTTTATTCCTTTTTATTAGATTGCGGTTTCGCCGCAGCCACGAGGTGATAGCGTTCCTGTACTCTTTGGAAGCAATCTAGCATTGAAAATCGAGGGTGTACTTCAACAAAGTGGTATTCAAGGAGCAAAGGTATCCACTTTACATAGTTCGTTTAGAAAACCGAAAGCAATTCGCATAACAGTCACCTCTGCACCTCCTCCAAATCCACGCTCGCATACATTGGACAAGGTATGGATGCAACTAATTAGATTATGTGTAGCTTTGTGTCATTCCTTTTGACAGTAGACAGTAATTAAAATTGTTATTTTGGATGTTCCTCATAAGGCTCATCAAGAACAAATGCAACTTGTGAAGGATATTGTGCCACACAGAGACTTCTTCCAAGCTCAATTTTTGCTCTCATTAACGGTACCAGGAATCACAAACGTGACTGTAGACACTTCGCTTGTAGACTATGAAGGAAGGATATGGATGACTGGTCCACGGGCTACTTTAGCTGTGCGTGTTTTTGAGGATACAAAGCAAAGTGTACCTAGCACGGTGGCAGCAGTTCCCAGACAAGGAACTCCTACTGGAACTCACATGCCAGTACCTGGTGCTAGTGCTAGCGGAATAGTGCAGAGGTTCTAGAATTAGATGTACACGAAATGTGAATAAATTTACATATTTACGAATTAATGTATATAAAAGTGTTCAACAAGGTATATATTTTTCTCGAAAATATACAATATTATAATGTTCACAAGCAAAAATTTACATTAACATGTGTGTTCTGTAAAGATGAGGTCGTAACATAGGCTAAATTTTTAATAAAAAGTTAATTATTAACTATTTTTGTTCTCGTAACGCATAGTCGGATTTCCCACCGGATTTTTTAATTAATCGTACATCAGTAATTGTGATAGAATGCCCCATGGCTTTACACATGTCGTATATAGTAAGTGCTGCAATAGTTGCAGCAGTCAAGGCTTCCATTTCCACACCAGTCTTTCCAGTAGTTTTGGCAAGTGCTTGGATAACAACGCACTTTCTTTCCTCGTTAAGCTGCAGATTAACATCAACTTTGTTTAGAGGAAGAGGATGGCATAATGGGATTAAATTGGATGTGTGCTTTGCTCCCATAATGCCAGCAATTTGGGCCACTGTGAGCACATCTCCTTTCTTCATTTTATTGTTGGCTACTGCTTCGAAAGTCTCTGAACTTAAATTAACCGTTGCTTCTGCAACGGCTTCCCGTGTTGTCACTTTCTTCTCACTTACATCCACCATGCTCGCTTTCCCTTTGGAATCAACGTGACTTAGCCCCGTTCCTGTAGCTGCTGTAGAAGTAGTCTTCTTGGTAGTGGTGGTAGTCGTTGTGCAAGAGCTAGACACATCATCGCTTGAAGCAGACACGGAAAATGAAAATGATGATGCTTTCACTAAGCCTTGTGTACTTGTTCCCTTTTCCTTTAATTCCGGAAAAGTGTTATTATTATGATTGTCATGTCCTGTCGTAGAGTAATGGCGTAGTTGATTGTCGTGGTTGTAGTTTCCTGTTCGCGTTGTTCTTGCTATTTTGTTGGACATTGATGATAATGATGATACCATCATCCTATGTAATAGAGAATATGAATTGAAAGATGATGATGGTGATTCAACATCTTGATTGCAGAGTTTCCTGTGAAACGGTGTTATTTGATGTTTCCCTTCCTGTTGTTGTTGACCGTACTTGGCTTTCTCTTTCCTGTGCCTTCTTTTTAAGGTAGGAGGAGTGGTCGTAGGAGCATTTGATGAATCAAAGGGCAACGAATTTTTAATGCGGATATGGGTACATTGAGCCATGGCCGAAGAATGGGTTATGTACTTTTCTATATAAAAACATGAAGCACTATTACGAAACATTTATAACCCGTGCTGTGAAAAGGAACCGAGAGACTGAGAGATGAGATGCTTTTTTGTTCTTAAAAAAGTGAACTATAAAAGTCATACTAACTTTTTTTTATGTTCTTTCTATTGAAAATGGTTTAGGAGAAAATAATATTTTCGTACGTTTTCTGAATCTCTGAACTTTAGCTTCGCTAGAATGAACTTTCAACTTTACGATCAACTCAGAGTGAGAAAAATTTACTAGACATAAAAACACCAAATAATGTCTCATTATTAATTTAAACTCGGAGAAAAAAGCTGGAATAATTTTGATGCGGAAGAAGAATGGAAATCGTCTTCAGCCCAGCAGCATTGGCTTAAAAATTTGCTTGCGTGAGTTTTCGGTTTTTCGTTACGTTTTTTAGTGGCATATGCATCACTCACACAGTCAGCATGAATGAAGATGGAATATGAATTTAAGTTGGAGTGAAAGTTGGGGAAAGTAAGTTAAGTGAACGTACATTTGGTATAGAGAGCTTTTAGAGAGAGACACACACAAATGTACACACAGAGAGAAGGAGAGAGTCAGTCTCACCCACCGATTAATATCATGGGTCGATTTTCCATTTTGGCTAGATTCAACATTCCTGCGAAAACAAAGAAATGTAAAATGAAGCATTATAAAAATACATCTTTTCAAGAATTTGAAACAGAAGAGACTTCCAAAAAAGCTGCTTCTTGATAAATAATATAAATAGCAGAGCACATGCATGTTGTACATTTAAAAAGAAAAATATAAGTTTTTAGCTGTTTCGCTCATTCATGAAGCACGCAATTTTGAATCGAGGAAAATAAGAACAATGGATTGGAAGAAAAGAAAATGAAGCCAAGAAAAGTAAAAGTTGATTCAAAACAAAAAGTAGAGCATGTCCATCATGAAATATTGTGGTTCTTAAAACAAAGAAAACTATACCCGCATGTTTAGGATGTTTACGCTGTACAGCTTGTCCTATAAGAGAAAGTAGCTTGTCATCAGAATCCCCGTTCCGCATCGCATCTCTGGAAAAAATAAAAATAGTTTGGCACAACGGAAAATATGAAAATAAAAAGGGGAATCGTATTGGGCAAAGGAATAATCTACAATTTTTATGATCCTTTCATAAATATTCATGAATGTATACTTTTTTCCTAGCTCAAAGTTTAATTTACAGAAACTAAATTGAGAAAAAAAAGTAGTCGTTTTTTAAAAGAGTAAATATTCAGTTCTCTTGCTTATATCTCGGAAAATGTCATAAAGGGAGAAAATTTCGCTTTCCTTTCAAGCCATCTGACTGAATGTAAAATTTTAAGAAGGGAAAGGCGGTTTGAATGGTGATCTCTCTGTTTTTGTTTGTGTGGTTTATGGACATTCTAGACTTTCACTTGCTCGTGTTACATTCCGTCTGTGTTTACATACCTCAAAGAAACTTCTGCGTTTCCAAATAGGCATACTTTCAAGTTCCCGTCTGCCGTAATTCTCAAGCGGTTACATCCACCGCAAAAGTGATCCGACATGGATGTTATAAAACCAACTTGGCCAACATGCCCCGGTATCCTGAAAGCCTGTACAGTTTATTTACATAAAAACATACATATTACTTTTTCCCATTTTCCTAACAATCTAATAATTATTTGGTTGGACTACTGTTCTTTTTGATCCCATCATATTTAAATGATAATAATATCTCTGGTTTTATTACCTTTGCAGTATGATGTATGGAATCCTCTAGCTTCATAAAGTCTGGATATTTTCTTCTAATAATTTCTACCATATCTTTATACGAAACCATTTTGGCTAAATCCCATTTATTTCCGGAGAAAGGCATGTATTCGATAAACCGAACGTCCAGTTGTCTATCTTTTGTTAGATCGACAAAGTCACAAATTTCATCCTCATTGACACCACCTTGAACTACACAGTTCAATTTTAGGGGATAATAGCCCATTAGATCTGCCATTTCAATTGCTTTCCAAACTTTAAACCAGGCACTAGGGGGGCGTCTTGAGATTTTTTCAAATCTGTCTGGTTTTAGTGTATCCAAACTTATGTTGATTGCGGTCACTCCACTGGCAATTAGTTCAGGCATCAGACGAGCTAGTAAAATCCCATTGGTTGTTATTCCGATTGAGGTCAGGTTGAGTTCAGAGAGTTGCTCTGTTGAGAAAAGAAAATGGGGGTAACGGAAGTGGAGTCAGCATACTCATCATGAAACAGAGACTTGCATAAGAAATTGCCCAGTGGCAACAAGATATATTCTCAGGAAAGCGATAAATAAATAGCATTTTCGTGCAATAACGTTTTTATCTTATTTTAGGAGGAAGTCCATTTTTAGAAGATTGTGTGCAGCATTGTATTCATACCTATAATTCTGGGAAGATCTTTTCTTAGAAGGGGCTCGCCTCCAGTGATTCTCACTTTGTCCACTCCTTGACTCGCAAACAATTTTGCTACTCTAACGACTTCCGCTGAGCTGAGTATCTTGTTTGTGGGTGTCAACGGAACTCCATCCTCGGGCATGCAGTAAGTACCTTGTAATTTGAATTAGTTTGTATGTTTAGTGTGATGGGTGATTCCTTTCCAATGCATTAAATGTTTTCTTGGAGTGTTTTGCTCGAAGCTGATAAAATAAATGGGCTTGTGAAACTCTTCATTTTCACTTAAGCCTGGCAGGAAATACTCATAACTCATTGAAAACATCTCATAATTTCACTCCTCTTTATGCTCCTCCTTAGTCCACTTATCTTAATCCTGGCCAGCATAGCCATAAGACGTTAAGAATTATTGACTTACATCTCAGATTACATCGCTCAGTTACAGAGATTCGTAAGTAGTTGTGCTTTCTCCCGAATTTATCCGTAAGAAAGGTGGAGAAAGGAAGGACATCCTGTCTTTTACGAAATTCTTCCAAGCGGTTGACCTTTTTTGGTTCTGGCTCAGCTAACTGTGGAGAGGCATACGCCTTGTGTAAAGAAATAAAATGTTATTTTGAAAGCTTTCAATTCAAGCACATATAAACGATTTATGTTTCAAAAATAGTTTGATGGAGATAACTCGTTAAATTATGGTATTGAGGTCAAGGGAGATTTTAACCGAAAAACAAATTTGTTTTGTGATGCGTTCATAAATTTTTATGTGAACAATTTTTTGTTTGCTCAAGCTGAAAAACATTGGTTAGCTTATCCTTCAAGGATTGGAATTTATATGCTATAATTTGAAAGCATCAGATAAACTCAGACTTGAAATCAATAAATTTTTGGCGAATCTCTAGCCAAAGACTAATAAAGTGAAGCAATGCTATTCATTGCACCAAAATATGTAAGGCCAGGCCAGTCAATTTTAGTAGTCTCAGCACACAGCTTGTATAAAAAACGAATAACGCAACTGAAAGTCAGAAAATCAACCTTGCAGCGATGCCGTAAGTCTTGCATGTACAAAAGAGATAAAAAATATTGGTGAAAATGAGAACAAGTAAGCATGACATGAATACATTCCTAATGAAGTTGAATTCTATCCCATTAAAGTGACAGGCAACAGGGAATTCCTTTATAAGCATCAATTGTACAATTTAACTCATGAAACCTTCGCATGAACATTGAAAAGATTTCAAAAAGTTCTTTCCTTTTGATTAATGGAGAAAATAAAATTGGAACATTGACGGAAAGCTGAAATCAACTTAGGAAATCCGAGACAATTCTAAATTTGTAGTTCTTAAACACAATTTTAACCTACAAATCCAGTCCCATTTGAAAATGCTTTCACTGAATTCTTGGGAAAATATACTGACTGATTATATCACTATTCCAGACATCTTTCTTTAAGTAAATTTCCTAAAAATCCGGTGGAATCAGGATATGGGTAAAATAATGAAATAGGAGCTGACATGTAAAATACATCTGCATAAAACTATGTCACAACAACAATAAAAATAGCATCTTTTCATATTGTTATCATGTTATCATTCTTGTGAAATAATAGTAAATGAATACAGACAAGCTGAATTGAAGTTGCAATTGTGTAAGTATTATGTCAGTTTTTACGTGGAAATTTTCATGTCATTCCTTTATTATTACCAAATTGAGGGTGTGTATGTATATCCTTGATGCTTTCTCTTTTTGACTTTTTGACATTCAAGAACTGTCTGCTTGATGTTGTGTAAGTTTACATGGAAAAAATGTTTCTGATAAAATAACGAGATACACCTCTCGAAAAATTCTTGTCTCTGACTTGCTTATATTTTTTGAAGATATGAACTCTCTAAATATTACATGTACATGTATTAACCAATACCACTGGGATGACAAGAAACGCCAAGGGCATTTTCTCAAAAACTTTCATTCATTATACTCATAAAACAGATTATACCACCACCACAAGGCTATTCTTGACTTTCCTAACATTTTCCTCAACATAAACCAATAAACTAAATTGTATGTAATAATATGGGCATGTACACCAGTCCAGTAATATAGAAACTACACACATAAATAAATTCATCTCTTTCTAGAGAACTTATAAACGCCCTCAATAAACACGGTTGCATTATATATGACATCTGAGTTAAACGGTTACAAAAATTTCATGATGCTTTTTAGTTTATCTTTCCCTTTTAGCACACATTCCCTCGAATCCAATCCAACATCAGTTTACTCTGATAAAATAATAATAAAAAAGAAAGCATTTTCCTATCCGCGTTCCTACTTTGTTGCCTTTCTCTTGTTTTCATTACAATGCTGCTGCTATATTTTGTCGTTTTGCTTATGTTGTATGTTAATAGCAATGGCACACCAACCATCGTAAGCAAAATGCACAACTATCACCACGGGACAACACACACAAGCCTAACATATTTTTGGAACCCATGTTTTTGCCATGAAAATGAAATATAAAAACTAAGAATAAAGTGGAGACTGGAGACACGTTTTATCCCTTTGGCTCCATACATAATAATTTTCTTATAAATACACATGTAGGTGGTGGTATTCCAGTCATATATTGTACACAAGAGTTAAGTCTGCTCCAGTGGTCCAAGAGTAAAGAGAAAACCCAAAAAGTTAGATTACACATTACCTAAAGCCTTGAGATAAACGCGATATGTATTAGTGGCTGACGTGATATTATGCTTTTGGTTAGTTATATACGAACGTGGAGAAAGCATGCTATCATTGGCGTAATAGTAGTAATGATGATGCCTTGACATGTCTGTCTAACTATAATTATGTGATGTGTGTTGTATAAGTGATCAAATAACAAGTCATAACAAGTTTTAGGAATTTTTCTCTGCTTTCATAAGAATAAACAACGGAATATCTACATAAATTGTACATACATCACATCAGATATGTATTTATTAGGAAAGCATCGCAGTAGGACTCCTGCATGCCTGGCTTTCCAGCAAGAGAAATATGTGAAAAGAAAGCAGACGGAGAGTCAGCAGATGAACCTTACAACTTACAACACAGCAAGCAATCAAGCAGACTTTTTACTGTGACGAGAGAAATTGTTGTTACTGGTTTGGCTTGACTCATTCTTATGCACTCTCGTATGGCTCATCACATCCCACTTTCACACAAGGCGATGATATAAAAAAGGACCACAAGAAAGAAAATTTCCCTGTGAAAATGTAAGTTATGTAAGGTATGTACATACTTCCACATCCAAGCTTCATATCTTCCTACTCGTTCAGGAATACCGATAGAGATCATGATGGTGATGAACTATATTACGACTGCAACTATAGTTCAGTGAGCATTTATACAGTGTGTGTCGCAATCGCCACATTTTTTGGCAAGTACATTACATGGCAGCGTAGCACTAACGCATATCGCATTCTCGCATCGAGAATCCTTCTTTTTTTGCTTTCTTCTCTCTAAAAACTCAACTCTCTCGTCTCCTGCTGATATACCCCTTTCCATTTTGCTATTTGCTCTTTCCTTTCCTGATGCTCTCAGCTTAACCATGTTTTCCACTCAATCTTGCCCTCAGAGAATCAGAAGGCAAGTCAGTCAGTATTTAGTACTATTGTTGGATGGAGATGCGCTCTTTTACTATCTTATATGTCTGTTATATTCTAACACACACAGCAGGCAGCTTTTCCAAATATATCACTAGACTTTGTAAAGTAAAATACTAGATCATTTTATTGTACAAACATAGAAATTAAACTTTTCCAAGTGATTTTCCAGTTTTGTTCAGTTTTTCTTGAGAAGTAATAGTAGGTCAGTCTTATCTGTACATTATTTATACAGTCAGTTTGAAGCATAGACAAGGCATACATTGCTTTTCGTTTCCTAATTAATCCAAAGCTAAAACCACAGAAATGCACAACTTTGTTTTCAATTTAAATATACTTTGATTTGCAATGCATGGAAGCTGTGCATATGTACGATATGAGGTGTTTCCCTTTATAAAACAGTGAGCTAACGAAATAGCATCGTGTTCTGCGTAAATGAAAGTTGAAGCTGAGTTGCCAAAAGTGAATGCAGCCACTGGTGCATGAAAAATTGAGCTTTTCAAACTCAAGTTGAGTTTTAGTTCAAGGACAAAGGATTATCTAAAAAATTGTAATATGTACCTATAAGCAAGTATTAATGATTCCTTACTACTCTTTGATTTTTCTGAATGTACAACACCGGTTAAACCGTGGTTCCTCCTGTAATTTAGTTTACAATTTACAATAGTTGATACTTATCAAAAGTGCACACATTACAAATAAGGATAACTACAAACTAACGTCATGTTAACATCTACGAAACATTGACACACTAAAGTGTATATTTCAGCAAAACGATATCGCTAGTCTTCTAAGGTAAGTTTTTAAATTTGTAATAATTAATATAAAATATATGCACATAGTAATTTTCATACAATGTTCACTTTAAATGCGCATTATGCACTAGTTAAATTGAAAAGTTTTGATATGCGTGGGTTTTTTTCATAGTAAAATTTATAGGTGTATGTAGTATGTATGTTTTACGCATGCTGTTTACCTGTGAGTACATCTTCAGAAAGTTTTTCTGAGATGAGGTTAAAACACGCTTAAGTGCTCCCGACATGCTTCTTATATTATTTCACTTTAACTGAACTATATTGACAACAGTTATTGTGCGGAACGGGTACAAACAAATAATTTTAATGTGCAAATTTTATCAAATTTCGTCGTGTCGTTTGTCACTATTCTCAAAAACTATATACTACTCGTCACTCGTGATCTAGATGTGACTGAGTTTACTTCACTGAGCTACTGTTTTATTTATTTCTCTGGGAATCGTTGTTTTCCTATCATGATGATGATCACAGACATCGTGTCCTGGAACGTGTTTGGTGAGAAGCAAAAGCAACTGGAAATTTTATCAGCAGACTATTCGACTTACATAAAATGCTGCACCTGTGTCTAGTAACTGCGCGCTAGGTTTTTTACCTGTGTTTTGCTTCACACCTGTTGGGAATTGTTAAATTACTTTTATCATTGTCAAAGGATTCAAGGTACATTATATGCAACATATATGCTTACATTGACCAGTCAGAACGAAGCCATACACATTATCATTTAAGCAACAAATTATCCATAATACTCGTTCATCATTCATACTTCATACTCGTGTGTGTGCTCCTTGAGTTTTTTCTTGTTTCTTTACATCTTGAACATTATTACAGTTTTTATCCTACTAGCTGGCTGGCATACTAGCAGTTGTTAAGTTGTTGGCATCATGTTCTTATCGTCTGCCCAAAGTCATAAGATGCACAGGCCAGGCCAACTACTTCAATATACTACACATCCTTTTGCGTATCGGGATACAATGTGACGGAGAAACTTATTGCACAAGTATTAAAACAAGTCACCTTGTTGAAATTGATCCTTCAGTTCACATGACCCCACTGGCCAGAATATGAATTGCAAAATGGATTTTTAAGATCTGCTGATGGCTTGGTTCACATTTGCATATTGTATGCAAGGCTTACAAAATGATCTTTGCAAGCCGCCTGCCGTCTACCATGTCTAGTCGAGTTTTCGTTTCGTCAGTCGCACCATTACCACCACCTTAGTATTATAATACCAGAAATCCATCTTAAGAAAA
>JAQFXM010002147.1:0-26505 GCA_034693345.1 Entomobrya multifasciata
GTTTGAGTGGAGTTTAAGTGAGGTGAGATTTACATGTATAAAGTAAAGGTCATTCACATGATTATTCTGTGAAACCAGTCAATTCTGTTGTGGAGGTAATTAGATTTTTTATTTATTGTACACTGAAATACAAGTAAACATGTAAGAGTTTGCATTCTGTCATATAAATAACACACATTTGTATGTGTCAACATTTTTGTGCAGGGAATCGTTGCATTAATGAGCTAAATGGTAAAATTGTAAATGTATTACTTCAGATTATTTCTTATCATTGTTGGTAATGAGTAAGAACAGCTCTAATATTAAATACATCAAATTTATAGCTTCGTTTAAAATCGAATACAATATAAATATTTCTTTGAACGAGGTACTGGATACATGATATTTGCAGCAGGTGTATCTCGGTAAGTGTTACAAATTTACTAAATTTTAAAGCATTTTACGCGGTTATTAATTTTTTTGATATCTTTCTTTGATTTGTTGGTTTTTTCTGAAGAAAGCTTGAACCTGTATGCATAAAGGAGTTAAAGAAACATTCTAAAGGAGTCAAGGATGGAGCAAGGTTAGCCTACAATTTTAAATGTCCCAATTAAATTATCTTGTAATATTTAATACATTATTTTTTCACAGATCAAATAAGCGAAATTATTCAGCTTATATCTGAGTCACCAGAGCTTACTTACGCTGGTGAATTTCATATTCTGCTAATGACTGAACTTAATCTCCTGGACAAATTCGTAAACCCTTTAAAAATCAACATGATTAATCTAACAGTTCGTCAACTTTCACCAGCCGAAGTCCTTCAACAGATTTTACAATCTTGGATAGAAAGATCAGGAAATGCCGCCAATTTGCAAAACCTGATTTCTTGCTTTGAAAATGTTGGCTTTATTGAAATTCCTACTGTATTAACGGAACATTACAACATCAGGAATGCCCAGGGTGTTATGGAGAAGTACCTTGACAAACAAGTTAAGCAATCTACTCTTCAAGAATACAAAGGAGGCGGAAGGAGGTTCAGAGGATGTAAGTATTCTAAAGTTTCAACGGGAATCTTTGCGGACGACCTACAGCTTTTAGAATCGGACCAATCACTGAAAATTTCCTATAATCGCAAGAAAATATGTTGTGAAATACTAAGAAATCTAACTCGAAGAAGCATTTGTAAGTATGTCAGCCTACTTATTTTGGTTCAGGTTTGTATAGCACTGTCTCTTCATGCTCAACTTCGATCCTTGACAAATCGGGTAAGACATTACATGATCTTTAGTATTTCAAGTAATTAAAATATTAGAGCTAAAATCAATGACCATTGAATATGAATGTATTTAGATTTCAGTGTACACGTGGGATGAAGTGTTAGCCGATTTAGAATGCCCCAATATAACTGTAGGCTCATATGTAGAATACCAAATGAAAATGAACCAGCTTTCCGAAAACATGTGCAGCGTGCATATATTTATTGACTTGAAGACAAGAAAGGATTGGCAAGTGGGCGTTCCTTTAAAAGATCCCGAAAAAATATCGCAGCTTAAAATTAAAGGTGATATTTCTTTAGGCCTACTAGAATCGATATTGCAGGAATCCAAGCAGTTAAAACAGCTTATATTGACAAATTCCAAAAACGGCCTATGCGAGACAACTGCAAACGTTAATAACTCTTACGTTCCTCAGGTGGTAAATTTGAGGAATTTAGAACACATATCATTGGAAAATGTTACATCTTGTTCCAGTTTATATGAATTTATTTCGGAAAACGCACACATGAAATCTCTGCAAAGCTTTCAAATTACAGGTGGTGTTGTAGACCAAACGAATGTAGAGTTCATACGTGATATATTGCAAAGTCAATCTCAAAATCTAAGAACTTTAGATTTTCCAGAAACCAAATGGAAGTCATTGCTATTTGTTAATATACCAGTATTTCCGTACGTAGAAAATATTCGTTTAGATTTTTCTTCATATAACAACAACAGTCTTTCATTCATGAGTTCAAGATTTCCAGAAATGTTTCCCAATCTAAAAATATTTCAGTCAAAGAAAGGCATAATGCCTTGGATCTCCTTTCAAAGGCTCTTAAAATGTCGTCGTCTCACAAAAGTAGTCGCGACGGTAAATGTACCGTTACATTATTCAAATCCGATAAAAATGAGTTTATTAAATCAAGCGTCGCCATCATTGGAACAAATTGAAATAACGTTTTATTTCCCAAATAAAAAATACACAGATCAATGCAATTTTGAAGGGATTGAAAGTGAACGAAAGCGATTTTCTCTTTTGCTAGTCAAAGCTAATTGCAAAATCCGCCATGTTTAAACTAATATTTTAAAGTATCATTTAAATAAATTTATGTATAGCCCTGTTGTTAAAACCCAAATATTTGAGTAAAGTACTACAGTAATTATTTACTGGCTGTCGTTGTAAAATTCCTAACAAGAAAAATTCAAACACCAAGACTTTCTTATTCATATTACTTTCAATATTTTTATAAACTCTATAAAATTACAACATCAAAACTATTTTCCTTATTTGATATTAGAATGTTTTATTTTGCTATAAACATTATTTAGAAGTTCAATATTACTAAAAATCTTCTAACTGCTTGCTAAATATTTGCTTTATAAAATCGATCTATAAAAGTACACATTATTTACATACACATATCAACACGAACCTTTTGGTGAATACTAATACAATTTCATACTGATTATAAATATTGCTCTCTTTAAAAGTCACAATATATTCATAATCTTAAAAAAATAAAGTGGCTGATTTTATTTATTATGTTGTACACCGGAAGCCATCTGAATTTCTTATAAAATATTTGGTTTTGACAAACCGAATATGCCTGAATTGCGCTTTTCTATCGTACTATTAATTCCTATTATTACTTCCTTCCTGTGTTTTCTGTGACGCTGATTTATTTATGCACGTGTGTATAGACAGTGCATTGGCATTTACTTTTCTGGGTAGTGTAAAATGCTTGTGCTGTCTTTATTTGTTTACTTTAAATGCATCACAAATAAGAATTAGGACAAGATAAAAATTTAGTTGAATGCCTGTAGTACTAATACGAAGTCGAGGAAAAAAGCTCGGAAATTGGGTCGGGAATCGTATGTTTAACTCTTAAAATTTTAAATTTAGTTGGCGTGATGGAAAATCTGGGTTTAGTAGTCTATATATTTGTTATGCCCCCAACTAGTACCTTATAAAATACAAAAGACTTTATTTATCAGGCACAAAAAAATGTTTGATTTAGGTATTACTTGCATTTAAAAATTCAAACACTTTCTACTTTTTAGGAGAGGTTAAAGACATAGAGTTCAAAAATCTACTGCGCAAATGTTTTGCTGCTTGTTTAAGTATCTAAAACAAATAAGCCGAAATCAATGACCGCTTATCATTTCTTTGTATGCTGCTGGGTGGTTAGCTTTTGGTGAGCATAAAATCAACTTGTTGTCAAGTGTTTAAATAAAACACTTGACATTGATGCAATGAAGCATTTTTAGTTCAAGCTATATATTACATCATAATATTATATCGAAAATATTGTATAACAAGTTATACAAGTTATGCTCTCGCAGCGCATTCACCCTGAATAAAAAGTGATAAAATCAACTATTTAAGTGTGTAATATTCACCAGACTAATGGTATTATTTCAAAACTGCAGAAGTAATCAGCCCGAATTGTATTTTAGTATTTAACTTGTAAGTACAAGGTGTAATGTAAGGTAAGCTTCTGAGAGTTTTTGGGTTCAGTTCGTTTTCAAGAATTTCTAAAAAACTCATCAACAAGATGGAAGAATATGGTAAAAAAAATACATTATCGTACTATGGTTACCAAAAATATTCCCGGTCACTTGGACAATATTCCGGGCTTACTTAAGTGTATACTTATAACAGACAAAAGTTATTTTGTGTACAAACTATATACACCAAAGTAACCCCGGAATATTGGCGAAGTGGCCTGAAGTATTTTTGGAAAGCACAATAAGCCTATAAAAATTATTTTAAAACTTACTTGATTTTAAAAATTCACTTCAGACAAATCGATTTCCCTCATGCTTGCAACTTTGGAAGGGTCGCCCTTACTAGCTAAAATGGAAACGGAATGGGAAACACTTGCCAAAGAGTTGGATGTTCCTCCAGTACTTATGGAAAACATTCGGTCTGACGTTGTATTTTATTCAGCAAACTCACAGAAGGTTTTGACGGAAATTTTATTGAACTGGCGGTTGCGATGTGGCTCACATGCTAACTTCACTACTTTAGTAAAAGTAATGGAAGAACGCTGCCATTGGATAAACATAGGAGGTACGAATTTAAATAAAACACAAATATGAATAATTCGAACTACAATCTAATTAGTTCAATTAAAATTAATTCTAGCTCAACTTCAAAGAAACATAGAATCGTGCATGGTTTCAGAAATTTCTCAAGAAACTGAATGGAAGACTCTTCCACCATGCAAACAAGGTGAACTTTGTACAAAAGAAGTTTTCATCTCTGGAGTGAAACGATCTTTGATGAGTTTCACAAAAGGAATAACTGGAAATGGGTTAAGAAATATACTCAATGCTACACTGAATACAAAAGAGTTGTATAATTTTGTCAACACAACCAACTATGAACTAATCCTGTCCACGGTACCAGATCCACTTCCGTACTATGTCAAACGAAAACTATTCTTGAAAAACAAGATTTGTTTAAATAGTATTTCATCCATCGACACAGATATTTTCGTTTTTGAGGGAATAGATAAGAAAACATTGGATATTCTTTCAGGGTTTCACTCAGACCTATCAAATAGTCAGATAAACAGTATAACATTCCGTTTTATTTTATTAGAACAACCAGATCATTTTGACCTACTTTGTCAAAAAACTACAAGCACAATTCATTACATAAGGTTTAAACTGGGGAATTATTTTTGGTTAAAAACGTTTGGGAATCTTAAGAACTCTTTTAAGTTTACTGAAAATTATGTTTGTACTAACGAAGATTCGTTTATAAAAATTCACCTGTCAAAACATTCACCATGTGTTATATGCATAAGTGGTAGATCGGGAGAGGGAAAAACAACGTTTCTAGCTAATATAGCGAGAAAAGTACAAAACAGTCATAATGACCGAATCGTAATTTTTATTCACTTTCGAGACATTCTCACAAAAGTTTATCATGACGAAATAATCTGCCAAAAGAAAATTGTTAGGATTATTGCTGAGTATGTATCGTCAAATGAGCTTGGCAGGGCAATTATTTCAAATATATTTACCAACAAAAACTACCAGCTAGAATTGTTCTTAGATGGCTATGACGAGCTTTTTTCTCCAGAACGTAAAATGGCTGAGACAGTATTACAAAATATAGCGAAAGACTTTGTGAATCTAAGAGTTTTTATAACTGCAAACGAGCACCAACACAAAGAGCTAGAACAGAACCTCGGTAGCATTACTTGGGGTATGGAAGATTTTGAGCACAAAAATCAAGTCAAACTTTTAAGCTTATATTGGAGCCATTTCCAGAAAATTAAAACCACAGAAAGTCTTAACGACTTTGCAGAAAAATGTGTGAATTTATTAGTCTGCACTCAAAATAATCATACTATTCAATTTGTTGGTAATCCAATACTTACCGTAATCTTAGCTCAGCAATTTGAAAATCTTGTTAGGGACTTTTTAGCCGGTACTATAAAAACTTTAGACAGTCGAAGGTATTACGTAACGAGAAGTCTTTTGTACGAAACATTTTTCCAAGGGAAATTTGAGAAGTTGGGGTTAGAAACAAAACCAAATATAATAAAATTCGCGTTAAAAAGAGTTTTCCCGGAAATGGTATCAAATAATTTTTCCAACAATATCTTTGCCAATTATAATTTGGCCGATGAACTGCAAATATTTGGCTTGCTACACAAAACCTCTATTAACAGCCATCTAGAATTTGTGCATAAATCTTTTGCTGAATATATTTCCATTCAGCATCTGATTGATGAAATACATGAAGTTGATGTAAAATCAGGTGCACAACAAGGTGTAAAAATGCTATCGTATTTACTAGAAACATCGATTACCTTTAATAACCAAATGTCGTTTGTAAACCTAACACTTTGTTTAGTTTTCGAAGCATTTTTGCTTGACCAGTCACAACTTGATAGTTTAAATGCTGGGTTAATTTTTGAGCAAATTTGTATCCAAAAGCTGAACCTTAGAAATATTTTGTTGGCTTGTGTAAATAATGAACTTTACGCAATGTTTTGTCTCCTTTTGAGAGGAGTTCCTACAAATTCACTATCTAAAAGCAAAGAACTCCCTGACATGTCCGCCATTGGATATCTGCCACTGTTTAAAATTTTGGACATGGCCAGCCATCATGTTAGTATAAAGCTAGTTAAAAAATTACTTCAAAGTTTAGGAATTAGCCATGCAGGTATCTGCAACCTTCAACTAAATAGATTGGAACCATTAGGGATTATAATGACACCTCTTCATTTTGCTGCTAAACAAGGCAACACAAAATTATTTAATTATGTTTTTAAATCTATAAATATAAGTTGTGGACAAGTAATTCCAATGTTTCTGTGTCATGCTATTGTACACAACAGCAAGTATGACTTTCCTGATGTCGTTACATCTAAGCTAGAGATAATAACCAAACTGGTACGAATCACATATGGCCAGATACTGCATGAAAAGTCTGACCAAATATCTCTAGTTCAATTTTTACCAAACATTCACATAGCTATTTTAAAATGTTTGATCGAAAATGGGATAGATTTATTTGCTGTGGACACACAACAAAATACATTTCTTCATCAAGTTTCAGAATATGTTTCAGCAGACGAATATCACAATTTGGTAGAAATTTTGCTACATAAAAATGCTGGTTCTATTTTTCGGAAGAATAACAGAAAGAACGGGACTGCTTTTGCTAAGGCTCTGAGAATGTTAAGGTTGGAGGAGAGAACTCTTCATTTGTTACTTACTTCAAAAGAAATAAATATGGAGGGTGAATGTAGTCCTCAAGATACACATGTGTATCAAGTTATTAAGGCAGGCTATGGTTCAGACGTTTTAGCAACTGCACTGGAACATACTTCAGACTGGAACCAAGGAAGTTTTGTTCGGGGATGTGTCACCCTATTACATGTAGCTGTAAGGTATCAAAATATAGAAGCCGTAAAGTACATGATTGATTCTGTTGGGGTATCTATAAATGCTAGGGATGAATCTGGTATGACTCCATATCATGTTGCTTGCAGTAGTGAATTCAATAACAGTAATGACAAATCCTTGGAAATACTTCAATTTTTACTGGAACATGGTGCTAATGTTAGATTAACTGACAAAAATGGGAAAACGCCTTTATCATATTTAATAAGTAACACTAGTATGTAAGTCTACAAAACACATTTTTAGAAATCGATTGTAATCAGTAGTTTCATGCATTTAAGGAAACATGGGGTTTTATTTGGAGTAACTTCGTATAGAGGTTTGGCTTGATGACAAGAATTGTCGTACAAAACATTACAACATAAAATATTGAAATGGTACCATTCATATAATTTATCTAAAACTTTATTATTAATAAAAATAATTAAATAATAATTTTTGTTAATCTTTTCCAGATTACAAATAAAATCTTTTATTTTAAAAAACTGTATTTATTCAATGTCTTTGTATCGTATTAACCTGCATAATCTGAGTATAATTTTTAACTAATATAAAAGCTTTTTGAATAAATAATCGCTTTTAGTAACCAGGTATGAATGGTTGTATTCAACATAAAATATGTACCCTATTAAACGTGTGTACGTACATTCATAGTACAAATAAAAATTTAAGTGTTATTTTTTTAAAATCTACAATAACTAACAATTCACGTTGAGTTAAGTTTGTAAAACTGCATTAGAATTTGTTTTTTGGTTTTCGTTGACAAAAAAGTCATGTGTTTTAGCAGGAAAGTAATAAAAACTCAATTAAAGAATAATGCTATATTATGCTTCCATTTATACTTTTTGATTACCACAGAGTAAAGTGCTTATTCCGAAATGCAGTAAAATAAGCATTTTCGTTTCATACATTCTGCAACGGTTTTTGGTGAACTTGATTTAGTTGCATAATTTTTAACACATGTAGTGTGAAGGTCACCTAAAGCTGCAATGCATTGTAAATATGAGTATTTATGTTTCATCAATCATTTGTATTCTACACTAAAAGCTAGAATCGAAATTTTGTCCTTGAAACCAGTTCTGGCTGGAAAACCATAATAATTGAATGGAGCATAGTTTGTGCTTACATCACTATGAATAATACGTAGTCAGGTGGTATTAACGCAGTTTTAATGACATGGGGTTCTGCTGAATACAGACTGACGTAAAATAACATCAGATGTTCTCCAATTCTAAACCAGGTTAGCTGAGATCATTCTAATTTAATTTACACGTAAACTTGATTTGAAAATGTACAAGCAAATCTACATTATTTTTTCCGAATTGTGAAGGTTACTCCTTGTGTATTCATAATAGTTAAATAAAACTGTAAAATGGAAGATTGGCAAAACCGACACAGCACTTTGGCTCAGCCAACTTTATCAAAGGTGGTATTGACCAGAAGCTGGCTGATTTCAGAGATTGAAAATAAATCTAAACTCACAAATAAAGAATCGGATGACTTTGTTGGTAACTTTTATAAGAAAAAATAACTCGTTGTTTTATTGTATTTTTAGCAATACCATTTTATATAGTGCCTATTTTTATTTTACAGATGACAATTAAAAGTAACTCTGATAAGACGAACATGAACCTTATTAATGTTCTCAAAATACGATCACAAGGATACAAAATACTTCTGACTACATTGCGGCAAACATTATTTATAGACGGTCTTATCGTTCCCCAAGATTCATTTTCGTCAATGATTTTGCAAGATATGCAATTTAATGCGTCAGGAAAAAGCTTTGCCTTGACAAATATTTTTCCTGTGGAACATATTGAAATGCTAAGCAGCTACATGAAAACGAAAGTACGACCTACTGAATTCACCAGATTACTTATGAAGCTGACCGGTGACCGCACTTTATTACTATGCATACGATAGTCAGAGAGAAATAAATACTAAAATCGAGATGATAGAAGCGCTATTAAACTTGGATACAAATCTTGTTCACAAAACGGACTCATACAGTAGGACTCCCTTATTAGCCAAACAATGCCATCTTGATCTTATAAAATACTTGGTTAAAAAAGGAGCCGATATTTATCACTTTGATGACGACGGTTACACATTAGTGCACTCAGCTGCTGGTTGGATGTCACCAAATGTATTTCATGAACTAATTCAATATCTTTTGGTGGACCGCAAAGCCACTGAACTATTTAAAAGGAAAGAAAATATGGGAAATACATCACTTCATTTTGCTCTCAGTTATTTACCCATCATTCGAGCGAACACCGTGCAGTTGATTCTTGAACAAACAGATATTACGGTAAATGATACAAATAGACATGGAGAAAATCTCCTATATCGTGCATTTTTGGGAGGACAAAACTCTCAAGTTTTACAGTTAATATTGGAACATGGAGCAGATTTCCTAATTAAGAAACCAGTCGTTTATAAAGATTTTGGAGACTGGGGAAATGCAGAAGCATTTTTGTATTTGCTTCGTTTAGGAGTAGATATATTTGAGTAACATAGGACATAACACGTTGACTAACAATAAGCAAATAAATAAATTGTTCAAATTATAACTGATTTTTATTTCTGCATAAGCGTAGTTTATAAACTTTATCTATTTCATTTAAATTGGGTATAATAACTTTAGAATTTACAACAATATTTCACTATTTTTTAAAATAATTTGAGACTTTTTTGAGTGCATAGTAGGTAGAGAAAAGTTTATGTATAGAATGTAGTGTTATCCACATACTGTGTGAATTATAGGATTTTAATTTAAAACCAGAAAATTAAGCCAGAATTGCATTTTTCTGCATTACAAGCACAAACATTTCCATATCTCACAGAACTACCCAGCCACTCACTCCAGCCCGAATTAAATTTGTTCACTTCAGCCAAATCAGCTTTATCGCACCTATTTCTTAAAGAATGCGGAAAAGCATCACATCCTCTCATAATCACAGTATAGTTTCCTCTTAACGACATTTTGAAGCATTCTTTTTCAGAATTACAAGTTTTGACCAGTTTGTTGTTTCTAATAAGTCCTGTATAACAGGATACATCGTAATAGGGTGACAGTTTTGCGAGGGGATGATCGCTATGAAAACAACTGTAGCATTGTAAACCTGTTTTAAAAGAAATAAATTATTAAGAATTTATTGACAACTATCCAAATTTTGAATTGAACAAAGTATTTTTATAATTCTTACCACAACATAAGTTGGTAGTGTAAATGACCATAACACAAATGATGCCGAACACTTCAACAAACGTCATTTTTTAAATTGTTTTGGATCCTTTCAGCTTGCCTCAGATCTGGTCTGTGATCAACAATTATGTTGAATAAACTTATTTCCTGCGTTATATATAGCAATTTTTAGGGCCTCTTTTTGTAGTAATTTGGGAGCCCGGACGCAGGAATGCATTTGAGGACTAATATGCATATTTAGTTTTAAACTTCATGCGTATTGAGGATTTTATGGTTATAGTTTTTGGTCAATTAAAACAAAAATGTGGTCCAAATGTTTGAAGTTGTGAAATAGTTTTAATTGAAGACTTCAGAGTTGAAAAAAAGGGAAAAATATGCGAGTAACCATCATACATCAATTTGAGGAAATTTTTGAAAGCATATATTTTTAATGAATTGGTCATTCCATATGTCTAAAATTCTGTTTATTTACTATGTGAGGTCAGTTTTTTTAGAAATTGTGACCACCATAAATATTGCGACCCCATAAACACCAAACTTATACGGATTTCAGTGTGAACTAATTTTTTAAAATGAAATCAATAAGAAGGAATTTGGTCAGTTTTAAAAAGGTTGAATAAGGCTTTATTTGTACTCTTACATTAAACAAACCAACAAGATATAAATGAATGTACACACTATTTGCTATGACAATTTGTTCCTGAAGATTTTTTTTATTAGATTTCAGTCAAGGAAACACCCTATTTTGTAAAAGTTTTAAATTATATCCGAAACTTATCGCAATTAATTTCAGTAATCTCAAATTGTCAAAAGTAATTTTCAAAGTTGCCCCTCTAAAGTGGTCTGGTGAAAGAGATATATGCTTTACTTGTGGTTAACTGCGGTTGCTTGTGTAAACTTAACTAACAACCATACTAAAAAACCCACGTGGTTTCCATTAACTAAGGAAGCTATTATATTTTCTTTAAATTCTGATTTATACTACAACTACTAGAATGGGGATCTCAAGAATTTATACAATTGTAAGAAATAACGTAAATCCTGTTACTAGTATTTATACTATTTGCATGATGCTTTAACGTGTACTAAATTTAATAATATATATGTACCAAAAATGACGAAACGAATTCGTTTACTCGTTATGGCAATAATTTTAATAACGGTAATGTTTTTAGTATAAACAAAAAAAATACTTAAATGTCTTGAGAGGCGAATCAAAAGTGATTTGGACTATGTATCACAGTCATATATATATTTACCTTCTGATACCCTTCCCACGTTAAAAAATGTAATCTTTGAAAAAATTTAGCTGCTAAATTAACCAACCGATTCAGATGAAATACAGCTTATTTGAATAGCTAACTACGAGATGGCCAATAAGAATAGCAAAAAAATCACGATTTCGTAAAGATAACATTTTAGAAGCAAATCAAAAATAGCAACAAAATGTTTCAGCAAGGAGATTGATAATTAAAGCTAAGCAGACTTCGTGTACAAAATGTACAGTGTATATATTTGCATTACTACTGCCTCAAAGGGCAAGGGGTACATTTGGACTGTTTCAATACGATTCCTAATAAGAAACGACACTAACTCATACTGTTTGCCATGTAATAATCAAATAAATTAAATTTTAATCTTGCATAAATGATTTATTTAAAAAGTGTTTACTGAACAAAATTAAAAAACATTTGATGGTACGATAACAACGCCCAGCCACCCAAACAAATATCCTAATAATAAATTAGTTTAAAATTGTACAAATCAAAATATCAGTTAGTTATCAGAAATAGCATGAAAAGTTTGGAAATTTTATTGAATCAACCCTAATCTTAGTATAGTACAAATGACAAAAAGTAACAAAAAGCTGCAATTTTATTATAAACCCAACTTTCTAGATATAAGCTATTTCTTGAAGGCATATTTTGATTTCGCTTACGTACTTTGTGTTTCTCCTTTTCGTTTCAAATTGCATAAGAATTATTTAATCCGATCAGAGATTTGGCTACAAAACCTTTGTCGCTTTTTATTAAGTTTATTTTTGTTATTGTGGCTAATTGCAGAAATTCGCTATCTTGCCAATAATGAACACAGAAAAACGCCCGAATACTACGTCGAGATAATACGCCGTCTTTTGTACCTTATACAAAAGAGTATGCTCATGAACAAATTTTGGCTTAACAATGGATACTTTGCTGGCACAATTAATTTCTTGCAAAAAATGAGCATGGGTGGATTTTATTCAGATAAGCTTGTTAAAAATAAAACAAAAAAGATCTCCCTAAAACATAAAGCTTATATAATCATGTGGCTATATACAGTGGTACTTATGCTGCAAATATATCGCGTAAATTGGCTAGGTGTAAAACCAACGCAAAGTTTAAATGATATTTGGTGTAAACTTTTGGCATTTGGTAAATATAACTTGTTCATTGAAGATTTCGACTCTTTGAAAATGGCACACCAATAACAATAAGTTACAGCGTTGAAATCATCATTGGAATTTCAGGCCTAAATGCATATATTTCAAGTTATTTTATGAAAATTATACAAATTACTTTAACAGTGGTTTTAATCACTTGAAATCTGTTACGTTTGTAGGAGAACTCTTACACTTTACTGCGATCTTTTTGTCATGATGCTCATTTTGACCCTTTGGATAAAAACAAACGAAATAGCCAAGTCTTTAAATATCGAACAATCTTCTACGCAAAAGGAAATCTTAATAGGTTTGAAATCATATCAAGACCTTAAAAAGCTCACGAAGCTCATTAATCAGTGCATTGGCATTACCACGACGTTATACATTATGGAAGTTGTCTTGGGCTATGTTGTACTATTTGACGAGATTGTAAGCCCGTCATTTCTCAAAGAGTCGATGGTTCAAGTTTTTATGGCTTTCTTTATATTCGGGAGCTCGAGGGTTCCCCTGTTGTTGGCTGCCGATATCTCTGCTAAGGTTTATCGATTTATAGATGTTTTGAAAAGATAGGAATTATTTGTGAAGTAACTTTTCATGAAATGTTTTAGATCAGGCCCTTCAAGAAGTGGATAGCAAAGGACGAAATAAGTGTATATGTATTTAAGTACGGAGAAGATTTTACTTATTGTCAATGAAATAGAGCAGAACGAGACATCAGTTCAAGGAAGCAATGTTTACCCAATTACATACTCAACTTTGGCAAATGTAAGCATTTTAGTAATACCAGATTAAAACCCATGAGATTGGAATGACTTATTTATTTTAAATATATGAAATGGCACTTTAGATAGTAAGTTTGACTCTTACATACTTTCTTGTCTGCGTGCAGAACTAAAGAGACCTTTAATTTTACATTGTTAACTTTTTGGTGAGTAAATTCATTTTCATTTGATATTGATAGAAAATGTAAGCAATTTTGTTAATTGAATTTTTGAAATATTGAATCTGTTCCAATAAATTAACCATAAAAAGCGCGTCAAAAATTTATTTTATTACATTTCATCAAACATTTCTGAGTACTTAAGACTTCAACTGCTGATTTCATCAGATTAAACTATGCTGCACCACGTCACACTATTCTTAACATAGTGTGCACAAATATTTACCATAATACATGTATTTTTTAAACTTCAGTCAAACATGAAACGTTAGCTTGTTGTATTAAGAACTTAAATGAACAGACTTGAATTTGATAAGAACAATATGTTGGTAAGAGGCATGACGTATTTTTACCACGCAACATCTGTTTACTGATGTCGCATCTAATATTCCTGACACACAAAAATTAATACAGTTGTGCTTCTTTAATACGCCACGTAGCCAAACTTGCTCCTCTTGAGCAATACATATCAAAACACAGCTATTTATTGCTCCTCAACTGTTGACATGGCTTTCTTCGCTTGGACATCTGGTTAGTTTCATTGCCGATTAACAAGACATTTAAAACATAGGGAAAGCTGTATGCATTTCAATATTAAAATATTGCTGTTTGAAATATTTCAAACGCGTAAATTTGTTTCTCAGCATCATTATAAAGGCTGATAGAGTCTATTTTTTGCACGATAAAAAAGTTATCAGAAAAACTCGAGCGTTTATGTTTTGCCAAACTGAAATGATGCTTTCAACGTTTACAATAGAAAGTTAATTGCACTTTATATTATCAAAATCTTATGTTTTTATAAGCCTGTTTATGGTCTTGCTTTTATAATTCAATTTTAACCTGTTTCGTAGTTCACCGAATGCATTTATCTTTTAAAATTTGACTTAAAATATAGTTAAAAACAAAGTTAAAACGGGAACAACAGGCGTACCTCTTGCAAATTTATTTTAGCTGACCTTCTAGTTTTGCACTTACACATAAATTGGTTGTACACAGTCGATTCCACGAGAGCTCATACGTATAGTCGAGAAGCAAAACAGTTGTGCAAAAAAATTGTTATAATATTTGTATATCCTGTGAACCTTTTTTTTCTTAACTACTAGAAGCTTTGTCGAAAATAAGCTTACTTCAATTCTGTGCATAATACTCGACTAAGTTATTATTCACTAATTTTTCTACCACGGCATAGTTTTATCTTGCTTCAGCTTTACCTGATATCTTTTCATTTATATGTTTTTTCGTTTTTATAAAATGTCGTCAACATTTATTAATTCCTGTCGGGTGCATTAGAAACTCTGCAGCAACTAGTGAGGAAGCGTCTGCAGAAAAATTTCATAGACAAACAAAACAGTTTGTGAACAATTTTTGTGACGTTGGATATCAAAGCTAATTAAAGATTAGGTTGAATTGTTTGCAATAATATATGAAAAATGTTATATTTGGGACGCGCTACTTCCTGAGAATAAATTTTAGTAATTATGCATCAAATCCCTGCATTTTGGGCTTGTGTATGCATCTCGTTTAAAAAGGAAGGAAAACTGAAATCAATATCTATTTTGCTGAAAATATAAATTAATTATAGATGAGCTGTTTTATAACAATTTCTGGTAACGTATCATAAAAATGTATTTGCATGTCATGTTCTCAAAAAGGTACATTTCGATCGAATCTTGGCTGACACAAATGTTCACAAAATTTACTGTTTCGTTTCTATATCAGTTTAGTCCGGTATTGTGAAAGGATAGCTAGCTAGCATTAGTAAAGCTTTAGCAAAGTAGAAGTATTTTTCCAGATTTTTTAGGAAACCTGATATTAAACTTACACACGCACACTTAAAATTGCATTTCAGGGGAAACGTTAACCTAAAAGCTCTTTTACCAAATTTGTTACACTTTCTCCCTTGGAATTCGGAACAAATATTACATTCAAAGTAAATAATTTGAGATTTGAAACCATGGGAATCACTGAGTACGAAAAACTTGCGTTTGAAATTTTATCAAAATTACACTGTTATATGTGGCCTCTTCCAGTTAAATGGGATTTCAAACTATGCAAGCTTGTAATAAATAAACCAGTCTGGAAATCAATTCCATTTCTAATTTCAGTTTTGTATGTTTGGTTGTTTGGATGGTCATTCATTGGAACTACTTTATATGTAGGTTATATTCATCAAAGAAAAGGATTTCTTAAAATTACGTGGGCAATATTCATTTGGTGTTGGGTTACATGCGTAGTTTTTTGTTCGACAATTTACATGGCGAACAGTTATTTAAAGGCAATTGTGTCTGTATTTAATGAATTGCTTCATTTGGCAGACGAGATTTCCCAAGGTATACATTTCGATAAACTTTTCTCCCCAAATATATTATGTGAATTTATTTTACACTTCAAAAAATAATTATTGCAGATTATCCGGACAAAAAGCGGGACGAGCTTGAAAACAGAAAGGCTACTAGTTTCAACAGATTTGTATTTTCAGTTGGATTTATACCTTTTGCTTCATTTGTACCATATGGCATTACAGCATCAGCTTTAATTGCAAACTTGGACTGTCCACATTATATATTAGAAGAGATTTTGACAGATCCCAAATATCGAAATGGTCCTACCATTTTATTTAAATTAGTGTTTCGGATCATTACAGTCTTAATTCTTGACTTGGAGATAGTTCGAGTTTTCGTATTTGGTATTTGTTGTTGTTTGATAGCATTACGTAGAGTTTATGTTGTAGGTAAATGCTTGCTTGTTAATGCGCACGATTTCAAAGGATTTTTGAAATATTATATTCGACTTTGTTTGTTGTTTAAAAAGGTAGAAAAAGTAATTCACATGGTGCTTTATATGTTGCTAAGTGTCTCATTTTGGGCACTTGTCATGTCCTGCTGGGTATGCGTAAAATTGGACCCAGAAGAAATTACGATGTCAATATACGCTTGCTTTGTGGTTATTTTACTAGTTTTATTACTTGGGCATAAGAGTTTACTGCCCATGTTATGTTATGTAACAGATATGTCAGAACTTATTGTAAAGGTTCACGTGTTTAGGGCTAAATTAGCTTTGTCCAAGTACCCATTCAGAAGATATTCGGCTAATTTAAAATTTGTGCGTTCAACCATGCCATATAGATTGAAATATGGAATTTATGGTTTTATTAGGAAAGCGTTTTTGCCGGGGTATTTTGAAATTTTAGTTGAACGAGTTTTTGATGCTATATTGATTCATTAGTAAAGGTAAATTTCAGAAATTTTGGCTAATATAATATATGTAATGATATTCCCAACATAAAATACGTAAAATTTTCAGTTATGTGAAAAAAAAATTTTTGATAGCGCAAACTAATATTTATTAACTTCTTTTAATGCTCATAAATTTTTTATTGTTTTCTGTTTTATCATGTGCGGTTATATTTTAATATTTTAAAAATCATACTTGCAAAGAGAAAGACATAAATTATCAATACTTTGGGTACGTCGATATGTACTAAATATTGATACTGCCGTTAAATGCAGTACATCAAATGACAAGGATTCAATTCGATATTAAAACTAAAACCATTACTTCTGACAAAAAACTAACAACTGGATTGTATACGTGGCAGGGATATTTCTCAAATTGCGTAAGAATATTTCCATAACTCAAATTTGGCAGAATATGTTCTGTGATGCAAAACTTTCACTTGATTCCTTGTCGATTAAATTTTAAGTGATTGCGCAATATATTCTTATGGAATTGGAACAAGCACAATGCTTTAAGTATAATGCTTATATACCTTATTTGGCTAGACATTATTTGTACAAGGGTTGCATAATTGTATAATCAACTTACATACAATACACACTCCTCCTACTCCTAATACTGGTGCTCATGATATCTTAAGTATTATAATCATTGCGAAATTAGTTTCTACGGAATTGTTAAATAAACAAGTTTGTAAGTATAAGGCTTATTTATCTTATTGTGCTGGAAATATTTGTAAAAGTATTGCATGGTTGTATGAATAAATAACGCCGTCATATAATCTTCTGCATTTATGTGTCCAGAAAACGAGGGAAGGTTGAAATTATAAAACATACCTCAATTTGTTGAAAATAAAAACCTTCCCAGAAACCGTCTTTTCTACCATGATCATGACAAAAAACTTTGCGTGACATTTTCCTTCCAAAAAACTTCCTACCATGATCATGACATGAGCTTTCAATGAAAATTCTATTTTAACTAAACTTTCATAAGTGGCCATTTCCAGGAACATGGGATTTTAAAGCGGAAAAACTTGAGTTGCGTAGTTGACTTGAAACTAATTCCTTTTTGGTTTTATTTTTACATATTAGTTATTTTGGATGAGCATATTTTGGAAATTTCATTTAGGTCGGATATATTCATCAAAAGTAAGGATTTCTAAACATAAACTGGGTTATGTCCATTTCATGTGGAGCGATTTTCACATCATTTTATGGGATGTCATTTTACGGATATATGGCAACGGTTAAGTTATAGCAGGTATTTTCAACGAATTGCTTGAGCTAGAAGATGCAATGGTTTTGTGAAATTGCTTTATGATTAAGGCTAACCATTTTGTTAGATATGATTGATGGTTAGTATTTATGAACTTAAATTTGGTATCCATATCGAGTGTTCTCTTAGACAATTGGGGAACTTACCAAGTAAAGATCCCAACTGCGTATCGAGTTGGGACTAGCAATTGCCACAGGAAGAATCTCCATTTCATTTGTATCAAAAATCTGTTTTCACATTTCTGTAAAATAAATGTTTACTAATATTAATTTGTAGTTGATTATAGCTGGCGGTGTATAAAATACATAGCGTATAAAACCGCGAGCTTGAGAGCGAGAAGGGAGAGCGTTTCGTACGTATACAAGCAACTGGGGCCCCTAGCGGCCTGTAGCGTGTGCAAAGAGCACGTCCAGCTATAATCCACTACAAATGAATATATTGAATAGTTATTTGACAGAAAAATAGAAACATTCTTGATCAGAATGAAACGTAGACTCTTACAGTGGTAGTGGCAAGTCGCAATTCGATACGCAGTTGGGAACTTTATATTGTTAGTTTCAAGAACTAAGGTTCCATTCATAAGGTTCTTTGTCAAGCAAGATTTTCTAAGTGCTTAACACGATACATTAAATCATCATCAAAACTAGATCAGTTATTGGATCATTCATAATATTTCATGCCGACAAACTTTGATTATGGCAGTTTGTACTTCAAAATACAAGTCAAATCGTAATTGAAGAAAATACTGAACACCAAATTATATATCATATTCACTAATACTTAGATGTGTAGCTTGTATATTATTTCATACCGACTTAAAACTGGGCAAAATGCACTATGCACAAAACAATTTCCTAAGATCCATTTTGTTCAACAATCATTATTGGTGTTTACTTTGTTGTAATAGTATGATATTACGTTGTTAGAAATTTACCCTTTTTTAACTGTGTCATCATTTTTCCTTAAAATTTCCCTTTATGCTTGTTGGAATTTTAGATTGTCTGAGCATGTAGTTTGTATGTGGAAAGGCATCAGATATGGGTGAATGAGTGTACTTGGTTTCGCGAGTGATGTGGTCATCCATGCTTTACTACATTGTTTGCAGTAGACACTACATACAATCAATAAGCACCCAGTACCCCTTACATTCAACTGTCTGCACGTACTTTACACAAACTTTTAGTAAGGGAAGGATTTTTAGCAAAGCGTATTATAATGCGTATTTGCAGCATTACATGAGGATGCTTTCCTTAATGGGAAAATAATTGTCATGCGTCTTAAATGCATTGGTTTACCCCCTTTAACCCCAATAAAACCCCCTGAAAATAATATTGCATGCATCTGTTCCCCCCTAATTATTTATTGCAACAAGCTTAGCATTATTACATGTTTACAATATGTTACAACCACACAAAATTATTTATTTAGTGCTTTAGCGACATTTCTTGGACGCCCTGACCCTCGTTTCATTCCTAATCCTCCAGTAATAGCCTCATCGGGTAAAACTAACTTATCAAGCATTGTAGCCAAACCAATTGTATGAAAACAAACATTTTTTTAAAATCGCCATATGTACAACCTTGATAAACTAGCTTATATGTGGCGTCTGCATGCACATTTGAGTAACCTAATAGTAGAAATGAAGATGCGCATGAAACAGTTAGCAGTAGCACTGTAATTTCTTAGCACGAAATGTTAACAAAATGTTATTTGGAGTAGTTACTCCGCATTTCAGACATTCCAGTACGACTTGTTTTTGCTCTTCAGTCATGCCATAATTCAAAGCTCTGTGATTTTTGTGATTGAGGCCGTTTGTAGTGATCATAAAAATCCCATTCGGTAAAACTTTTATCCTCAGTTTTGAGGGACAGTCTGTTCCATTTGCACAGTAATAGTCGATCCTCTCACCAGTTTTTAGTACATGGTGGTCTTTACGTCTCCAGTCACCCTCTAATTGATCTTCGGAAATTTCTACTTCTTTCCATTTTAAACGCCTTCTTGCACTCAATACAACAAGATCACTTTGAGAATCAGAATCGCTGCCTTCCATTTTTTAAGCTGTTGCTGCCTGGATGTGTTTTCGCTGCAGGTGCTTAAAAAGAACTGATAATGCTAACAACATGTCAACCTTGTCATTACATGCAAGTAGTAATCTTCTACTGCATGTTAGTACGCACTCTTAATGTACCAAACTTGCCACATACGCCCACTTACCAACCACATACTCACATTGCATTTATAAGTAATACTTAATCCATGGTCAAGCCAGCATTATTAAGTGAAATTTTTAGGGATAGACAAATGCACGATAGTTATTTTGCGGGGGAATAAATGAGGGTTATAAATAATATGACAGATGCAAAAAAGGGGGTAAAGAATTTCACTGCCTGTATGACGTGTGCTTGTGTATCACGAAGAAACATATAGTTGTCAATTACAGGGTACACAGGTGTTCAATGTAAACAATCAGGTTGCAGCGTGAACATTAAATTTGTGTACACTTTTTTATATTTACTTAAAACCATAACATAAGTCAGAGATTTCACAAACAAGTAACGCAAATACAGTGTTTTGAGATAAATTCTGAACGTTACAATTTTCCTCTAGCGCTATTGTACTTCTTTACTTAATTTATGATCCCAAAAAGCTTTAAATAACATCAAATGTTATTTGGAAAATTTTCATTGCTATTTTCTGTAGATTTTTAGTATTTCCTCATTTAAGTTTCGTTATTGACATTAAATATTACAACATAATTTCGAAATAAATATCTGGTATCCCAAGCTTGCAATTAAATTCCTGGAAAATACTCGACGAGATTTAAAATGAAGATATCAGATGTAGTAGCAAGACCCTCTGGACTGGGATCTCCATTGTTGTACTTGGTATGCATTAGCATGTACGTTGACAAAAATGACTACAAATTTTCTAACATTTTCGAAGATCTGTATTTTGCAATGAAATATTTTGCACCCATGGGATTGTGTGGTTTGTTTTGTGTTTTCATTTTTTAACGATTGTTTCAACGTGCCTAAGACTTTCAATTTTACTGTTTTAAAGGAAAAACATTAGTCTTGTTCAAAAGTGTGGCTACGTATTATGCATATGATATTTTGACATAATATAAAATATTACTAAATTTCGCTAGTTTGACTTCATTCCAATATTTTTTGGTAAGAATTAAATTGAAGCTCTAAAAACTACTAACAATAATATGCAAAAAATATCATTATTTGTAAATAAAAGGGACGCCCAAAATTCGAATTTAGCAAGGTCTTGTTGAAACAGGTTATATTAACAAGTTTAATGTGAAACAAGAAAGACTTACATAATTGCTGTCGTGTAATTTAATCAAACCACAAATCAAGTTATGTTCTGCTTACACCAATAAGCTTACGATTAAGTGTTTCATTTGAAGTATTGTAAGTGTTGTCGTACTGCACTTTTAACTGTTGGTCGTTTCTGTAGCTTGCCGCTTTCGGTCTCGCTCAGCTTTGTCATGATTTAAAGCAAGATGCCACCTGACCTCGGAGTGCTACTGAGTTTCATTGAATGATCCATGTTCCAATAAGTTTTTCAAGATTACAGCATAGTTGCGTGTTATGTCATTAAAAGTAATATGGGTAACTCATATGTTCAAATATGAAAATTGGTTGCCTTTCCTGTTAAATGGTCAGCAACCGTCTATTATTGAATTGGTTTAAAGTTGAATTAATCTGTGAATGGTAAAGAATATTCAACCGGGATCATAATGTTTCATTTTAGATCAATATGTAATAACGATTTCACTTATTTGTTTTATATATATTTCACTAAAAATAGTTAGATACATGTCATCACGTAAAAAGCGGGAAATTGATTTTATTAAAATGTATAAGCAATAATTTAAGATCAAATTTTTAGAAGACTGACACAATAAAAGTTGCCGGTTTTTAATGTTTGTGTTTCAGGATAAATAAATAATCACTTCAACTTTTAAAAAAATACCAAGAACTGTATTCATTTAAAAATTCGCTCAGTCATTTCATTTTTATTCTTGACTATAACAAGTTAGCACCGCTCAATTTCTTGGATTGAGCGAATGATTTCACTAAGCATTCTATCCGCCTATGTTGACTTCAAAGTTATTAAAAATTTGGGCTTCCAATTTTCGATGCCAATTAAACTAAGTTCTGAGTCAAAACTTAAGATAAATTCTAGAAAGGGTCACATCTCAAACTCGACTGCACGTATTTTTATGACATTTGGATGCATAAGCATTTTTTGAAAAGATTGATGGCAGCACTAACTTAAATGTAGGATAATGTACACTTTAATTATGTGTATTTTAATAGGCTCAAATTTGAACCATGTTTTATGTTTTTTAATGAAAACATTTCATATTCAAGTCATTTTTAGAACAATAAAGTGCAGGCACCATATTTTAACGTGAAATATGCCAAACAAATTTAAAATCATTTCTTTAAAATTCAGTATTTTATGTTACAAATATATTAGGCAAGTAACTTACTGATGGCGCTAGCATATTATTTTACATATTGTATTGTGTTCGTAAAAAATTCCTTGTAGGAACATAGAAAACAACTCTAGTTTTACAAACAAATAGTGATATATAATGAGGAAAATATAAACATTACGAAAAGTAATCAACTGAGAATTTTTCAGAAACCCAACATATTTGCTACCATGATACCATCATACAGTCATAATTCAAATATTAAACACAATTTATTTTTAAAGGTATTCTATTAAATGCTCTTCAACAGTAAGACTTTTTTGTGGAAAACTATAATTGAATATAAATCTAATTATGCCAAACATGAAACCACAAAAAATAATAACTTTAAAAAAAGAAAACTGATATGTATTAATGAGAGCTCAAGTTATATATAGGTCAAAACTTACGAAATATGCTTCAGGCAGTCTTAATTTAATAGCTGAAAACTAGTTTTGACAGTTAAATCTTGTTCATTAGAAATTTCATTTATTTTCTTTAAATTAAAACAGGCAAACAGTGAATAACATTTTTACATTTATTAAAGCTATGTGTCTTTATTCTTGGTGGAGCCTTCACCTCGTTGACACCAGAATCCTATTCAAACTGTCTTATTTTGCAAAAAAATTGTCCACGCAATGCTGCCTCAGTACTTGCATTTAGTACGAATTATTTTTAAGCTCACAAAATTTTTCAACTCATTACCATTTTACTTTAATTCGAATAAACAATCTCTTGACTTCACTAAGTCGAAGATTCCATACAACGTTACATGTATTTTGTACATTTCATATACGATAGCCATTACTCTACAAGGAATATTTGCGTTTTATTTTTACAATACGCTTTCTGGCGCAAATAAATATCTGTGTATTCTTAATTTTGCTATGGCATATTGCTTTCTACTCTGGATGTTGAATTGTCGAGCATTTTCAAGCAGTATTCTTCATTACATCAACAACGTCTTTTTATTTCAAAATAAATTAGGTTATATTACCAAATCCACGCCAATTCTCAATTTGCCATTCCTTGATAAGCTGAACCTTCTAACAGCAGTTGGAATTACTTTTCCAGCATTCTATTCCCACTTGTACATATTTACGGGTTTCATTGGAATAATCCTTGCCGGCCCTCGCTGGTGGGGTTTCAGCTACTGGATTATTACTGGGTAATCAGGACAACCGATCAAATTAAGAACTGAAGAGAATTTTAATTAAAACCTTTGTTCTTCTGATGAACTCGGTTTCATTATTAATAGGGTTCAGTTTGAACGCATTTTACGCCTCAATAGTATTTATAATATGTAAGAATAGTATAACAACATATTTGGAGACGTAAGCTCATATTTGTATTTTTATTTTTAAAATACTCAAGGTAAAACAAATAATGCCTTTCTATTTTAGCTTTCATCAAATTTGGAAAAACAACCATTTCAGCACTTTTGATACTGGGATAATATACAGAAGGATACAACTTTTAGTCTGTCTTTCAAACAAAGTGAATCAGAATGTTTTAACTGGTGCTATATTTGCGGCGATATTTTTTGAAGCAGTTGGAATGTCTACAACAATAATCACAGATGATTTACAGATTCGCGGTATATTTTTTGTTGTATTTTTGAATGCTGGTTTCGAAATTATTGTACTTGCCGGCGGAATGGCTGAAATTCATAAGTTATCTTCAAAGATCATTCATGACATTCAAATTAATACAAAACAAAAGTCTCACAGGCTTAAATACCACTCCGGATTTGAATTAAACTGGGAACAAAAATTCTATTTGTCATGTCCGGTTTTAAAGATTAAAATTGGTTCAGTTAACTACATGGACAAGCTTACACCACTTGTTTTCTTGGACCAAGCGAATGATCTCACAATAAATTTCTTACTTATACGTTGACGTAAAAGTTATTAAAATGTTGAAGACTCCAATTCAGAGCTTTTGTGAAATAAAACCTTACCTAATTTTTAATGGTAGTATTTTTTATACTCAGTGTTAAATGTACATAATAACGGGTACCTTTTTTGTTATTTGAAGGAAGTTTTCTATGAGGAATAATTTTTTGAGCTCAGCAATATTTTTGAAACATAGAAAAATATAAATGTAATATTTTTGTTAATCAATAAATAATTCATATTTGGCTTATTTTCAAAAGTTTACTTAATTTCTCGTTGAAAATAAGCAGACATTAATAAAGAATTAGACCTGGAAAAATAGGGGGTTTCTTTGGCGAGATTGGATAAATTGATTTATATATCTAACATTGATTCATTTTGGTGCGACAGTTTGGTAAATTATGCGGATAAGCTACCAATACTGAACTTTTTCAATTAGGCGAAAAAACTTATTATCAATTTTCTACTGATGCGCTGAGTTTAAAAATTGAAATATTTCTAAATTATGGTATTGATATCAGTATATAAAATCAATGGAGAAACATCTTACTAATGTTTTAATGCAGAAAAATTTGAGGTCTTTTTACAGTTTTAAATTATTTGATTAAAATGATAATTATATTGTAATTTGTTTAAGCCCCTATATTATACTGTTATAAAAGCGTTACCAGTTCCAACAGTAGTTAACTGAAAGTAACCCGTTAATTCAATGTGACTGGTAAGTCAAATGTAAACCATATGTTGAAATGAAATATCATGTCAACCAATATAGTTTGAGTCAATGCAATGGTTTGGAAATATATTTTGATTTGGGTTTTTTGAATCAATGGCTTGGTTTGTGCCGCGCTTTGCGCAATGATATAAAGTTCAATAAATTTTCGTAGGGAAGATAACTTTCTTGACATTTGAAATAATGTGGTGACCAACTAAAAATTAAAAGTGATAATATGATCGTTGTTTATCATTTAAATTGTCCTGACGAACTATATAAAGATTTTCTAACAACTTTAAGTAAGAAGATTTATTTGTTGGAAAATTTGAATCATCAACATTAGCTTTTGCTAAATTGTCAAAAGTTGATTTTGTATTGAGGCAAAAGTAGCCCAATTTAAGGTGTAGTATGCCGTTTGGGTGTCTACTTCATACATTAGTTTAATGAGCATGTACATCATGTATGAATTGGCATTGTAATAATTATATTCACGAATACGTATGTTCGGAAATCTAAACGAATATACGTTCTAATACGAAAACAGAAAACGATAACAAAATACTTGAATTTGTTTTAAGCATTCAAATGAAGAATGCATGCAGTTCATGAAAAACAAAATGGTTTTCAAAAAAGCTATTTGTCTTTATTTGTAACAAAATAATACACAGTTTAGCTATCAAGAAAAAAATCTTCTTTTCAAAACGCGATTCCATTCGTTCATTATGTTAAATGTCCATTTCTCCCTCCCCCACCAAGGGTCCTCCCATTTTTCACCTTCCACTTAATTTTCAAGAGAATTCTCCCCCAGTCTCCTCATCAGCTTATCCCTCTCCTTCTTATCACTCTTTTCCTTATGGCTCTTTTCCTTATGGCTCTTTTCCTTATCCCTCTCCTCCTTATCCCTCTTCTGGGACAACGCACCTTTTTTAATCTCCCGAGTAGTCGCAGTTTAAATTCGTTTACACTTTCAAAAAGTTCGACAACCGTTTTGAAAGCTTTCTTGAGAAATTCCAAAACTATTTTATGAGGTTGTCTGATGTGTGGAATTGTTTCTAATAAAATGAATACAGTTAAGGAGATTAGATAACCAGCCCCAGGTATTAGCGTTAGAATTGCAACTGCTATTTTTTCACCTCCACCTACTCTTGA
>JAQFXM010002148.1:0-26505 GCA_034693345.1 Entomobrya multifasciata
GACCATATGAATGTGTATACCAAGTTTCATGTAAATCGGTTGAGCCGTTTGGAAGATATCGTGGATACAGACCGACAAACAGACAAGTTTATCCCATATCATCATCAAGTGATCTTATAAAGTACCATTCTGGCACTTAATAAATTAAATTTTACATAATTAAACTATGACGGGTAAGTTTTTTTTTTTGGTATTTTAATTGGTGGAATATAACCAAGCTTGGTAAAAGTAACAAAGAAATGCCCCTTTTTCATGTCTTTGTTCACTTTTTTCCCATCTTCGCTTGGTTGGTTGCATAGAGAATAGAGAGGTGTTTACTTCACTTGTTAGAATTAAGGGGCCATTCATACTTTTACGTACACAAAATAAGTCGTTACAAAACATTTTTAAAAAGAGGTCACTTTTGCTACCCTTATTTTTAATAGTTATCAAATCACCAATTTAATTATAATTAAAAAGCAGTAATTAAAAAATTGTGACGTAATTTATGAACGGCCCTTTTCAACATAAGCTTGTATTTTTTTGTCGTTGCTGCTGCTCTGGCAGCTCTGCTCCGCAATAAGTGTAAATGCACTCCAGCAAAAAAAAAGCCTTTCTGCTTGTCTGCTTGCCTGCTTTCAGCTTTGCTGGCTTGCATACTCGGCCATCCCAATAAATGCACGCGAGGGGGCGGAGCTTCCCATTTACTACACTAGCTTGCTACTATCCAATTTTGTGATGCATGTTTACTTTTTGCTTTTTGGGCTTGTTCACTGCTAACCGCTATGCATTCCCTCTTATCCTTCAATGTTAAAACCCAGCTGCTCTGTTTCCCTTCAAATTTTTTATGTTTATTGTGGAGGTCTCCTTAATTGGCCACCAAAAAAATAATTAAAAAAATTTCCCCTCAATTAAACCTGTTCACCGTTACATACAAGTGATTACACTCTATTTAATAGGTAGTGTTAAAAGTTTAATTGGTGAGTTAATTGCCTTTGTTATAGTATTAATTAAAGTCATATATCTATTCAGTGCATAAAAAAATATATATGTATTTTGTAAAGTTAACAGTTAATTATGTAATTTTAAATTGTTAATTAGGTTTGAAGAATGGAGGAGGAGGAGCAAACTCAAAAAATAAGTGGTGGAGGAGATGGAGGAGGAGGGGATGAGGTGGATGCGGATACAACCAGCATAACAAATCCTCCGGTGGTGGTGGCGGAGGAGGCGGTTGAGTTGGCGGTACCTGTGGCTGGTGAGGGGGAGGTAGCCGCATTACCTGTTCCAGAGGAGGAGGCGATGGCGTTAGATGTGGCGGCACGTATTTCAGAGGAGGCGATGGAGGTGGCAGTGGCAGTGTCATTACCTATTCCAGAGACGACGGTGGTGCCCCCAGTTGAAGAACAGGAGACTCAACAAATTATTCCAGCAGAGGAGACCGAGACCACCACCACCGACCCCCAAGATCCCACCGGTGGTAAACCTGTACCTCCAACAGCTATTCCAGAAAATTCTGAGGAGGTGGAAGCTGAAGGGCCTGTTCCAGATGATGATAATGAAGAGGATGACTTTTCTGGTGAGGACGATGACGATGGTGAAGAAGGGGAGGAGGAGACTGGAACTGGAGGTTCCAAAGTTTGTACAGTTTGTTCGAAAAGTTTTAGGCGACAGAGTCACCTCCATCGTCACATGGAATCATTACATGGTAAATTATAATTAAAAGTTAAAATATAAATTACTGGTTAAAGTTAAATATTTATTTGGCGTTTTTTTTTTCTAATTAATTTGAATAATTATTTGAAGGTGATGGCCGTGAAGTCCACCGCTGCACTCAATGCAGCTCCACATTTAACCGGAAGGACAGCCTCACCCGCCATTTAAAAAGTCAACATGGCGATAATCCTCGTCGTTTTAAATGCTCGGCGGGTGGATGTGACAGTTTATTTAATAGAAAGGATCACCTGAACAAGCACCTGCGAAGTGTTCACAAATTAGAGGTGATCTCCACCACAAGTTCAAAATTGGTGGAAAGTGAGGAGGAGGATGATGATGAAGATGGCACGGGGATTAAGCAATTGACGCCAATGATTACGGAGGTCAGTTCTCTGTCGGAACCGGGGTTATCTCAAGAAGATAAGATGCAGGTGCAAGATAAGATACAGAGGTTCAAGTGCTCGATGGTTGGGTGTGATCAGGAGTATGCCAATTTGGATCATCTGCACAGGCACCTGAGCAGGGCCCATGGGGGACAGGAAATGAGTATTGGGAGGGTGCTGGGGCATAGTATTTTTGGGGAAGGAGGGGAAATGGTAAGTCCAAGATAAGCAATTAAAAAGATAAGCATATAGGTTATCGGTGGTTGATAAGGTGAAATCATTTTTTTTTGAAGATAACTGATGGTTATCATAATGAAAGGACCTTGTGCATGTTTTGCTGTTCCACTTTTGAGAATAATGAGGAGTTGGAGAAGCAACGAAAGGGGGCGCTGGCGAGTGACCGGAATTTTACTAAGTTTTGTGAGGCGGCGTTAAGGCAGCAGAGGAAACGGATGTCGGCGAATACAATAATTAGGAGTTTAAATGGTTTGGAGGGGTTGTCGGTGTGTGAAAAATGTTTTAATAAAATTGGATATGCGATGAGTACCAAGAGTGCAGCGGATGAGGCGGAGGGACGGGTTCAGGAGCTGAGGAAGCAGTTGGATGAGGAGTTGAAGAATTTGCAGAGTGAGGTGGACCAGTTTTATGTGGAGATGAGGATGATTGAGGAGACAATTAGGAATAGTGACTTGAGTAGTTTGGAGGAGTATTTGAAGGGGGTGGAGGGGATGGGGTTTGAGAGTGCGTTGTATTTTGATTTGACGGAGAAGGGGCCGAGTGAGATGGAGCAGCATTTGGTGGCGAAGATGATTTTGGAGGTGATGGGGAATGGGGGAGGGGGTGGAGGGGGGAGGGATGGGAGGCAGATTTGTACGTTGTGTGGGGAGGAGGTGAGTAATAAGGGGAATTTTAAGAGGCATTTGAATTTGGTGCATGTCAGTGAGGAGATGGCGAAGAAGGAGGAGGTGGATGCGGGGCAGGATGAGGAAGAAGAGGAGGCGATTGAGGAGGATAAGGTTGTGGAGGAGGAGGTGGAACCGCCGAAGAAGAAGGTGAAGGAGGAGACGGTGGTGAGGGAGGAGGAGGGAATCTCAGTGTTTAAGTGTAGATTTTGTGATAAGGAGTTTGCTAAGAAGAGGGCGCTACATTTTCATGAGGTGAGGGGTCATATTAATCCGAAGAAGCCGGAGGAAGGGAAGAAAGAGGTTGCTGGGGCTGGGCGAGGGGATGGGGCGAAGAAAGGAAAGAAGGGGGCTAAGGCGGGGAAAAAGAAGGTTGAGAAGGTGGTGGTGGTGGAGGAGGAGGAGGAGACAGGGGATGACTCTGATTCAAGTAATGGAAGTGATTTGTTTATTGAGGTGGTGAAGAGGAAGAGGGGAGGGTGGGGGAAGAAGGAGGAGATGTTGAAGTTGAGAAGTGTGAATTTGAGGGATCCTGTTGCTGTCGCAAATGCACTCGATTTTAAGAACGTGACGGTGAAGATGAGGGGGCTGAGTAGGGAGGAGATACTAGGAATGAATGGGGGGAGGATTGGGAATTTGGAGTTTTTGGATGGGGATGGGACGTGGGAGGAGGTGGTCAATGAGGCTAATCAGACGAATGAGGAGGATGGAGGGGGAAGGAGAAGCGGGAGAAGGAGGACAAGGCCACCAGTTCAAGTTCCACCTCCAGTTGCTGTGGAAGAGGAAAGGTTGGAGAGGAGAACAAAGAGGGGAGGAGGAAGAGGGGGGAGGAAGGGAAGGGGTGGAGGTGGAGGGAGTCAAGGAGAGAAAAAGACTGAAAAGAAAAGTAAAGGGAAGAGGGGTCGACCTCCGAAAAAGAAGAGGGGCAGGTGGGGATGGGGGAAGAAGAAGGAGAAAGGGGGTGAGGAATCGGAGGAGGAGGACGAAGATAAAGAGGAGGATGGGGAGGAGGAGGATGATGAGGGGACTGGGAAGATGGCAAATATGATGAAAGGAGTGGCTAAAAGAGTTGTAAAGCTGAGGGTGGAGGCAGATGAGGAGAATAGTGGGAATGAGGTGATTGATAGACAAGCAGAGGTGGGGAAGGAGGGTGACGGGAGTTTGGAGGGGATGGGGGTGGATGAGGATGATAGCTGCAGTCGATTGGGGGAGAAGGAGGAGAATAAGGATAGTAATGGGAGCTCAGAGGTGAAGGCTCCTCTACAAGCAGAGGAGGTGGATGACAATGAGGAGGATTCAGATGAGGAGGATGAAGATATGGAGGAGATGATCCAAGAGGAGCTGGAGGAGATGATGGAGGAAGCTCAGCTGGATGACTGGCTTGCAGAAGCGGTTGCCGATATTCCAAATGTACCAGCGGTGGAGGGGGAGGATTCCGTCCAATTTTTGGCAGAGCTTAGTGGGTCGGAGGGTGAGGAGGAGGAGGAGGGGCCAGGGTTGTCTCGTGAGGGGGGGAATCAAGAGGAGATCCGAAGGATACTCATTCCGATTAGTGACAATGACAGCACCACCACCTCAGAATCTGAGTCCGACACTGAAGATGAAGAGGAGGAGGATTTGGAGGATGAAGAGTTGATTGCGGAGGGAGACAATGCAAATCAAGAGGCGATTGTACCTATGCACCATGATGAAAGTGAGGATGATGAGGAGGGCCGGGATAATTTTGAGGAGGATCCTTTGAATTTGGAAGATTTTTCACCTCCGCCCACTCCAAGAAATCCTCCACCGAGATCACCTATAATGGAGCATGGGGAGGTGGTCAATGATGAGGATGAGGAGGATGAGGATGAAGAGGTGGATGTTGAGGGGGAGGAGGAACCTGAGGGGACGGTCTCCTCTACAACTGTAGGATATCCAGTTGTGAAAAGGCGAACTTATTTGGATGATTCCAGCTCATCTGCCAATTTTGAAAGTGGTGGGAGTGGGGAGGGGACCTCACAAAGTGGGGGTGGGGGAGGGGGAGGCGGGTCAGGTTCTGGGGGGTCGTCAAGGGACAGCTTACCTCTTCGAAGGAATATTCCAGGGATCAATCCAAATTTGGTGAGAGGTCTGCCCACAATTGTGTTGAGGAGGATTGAGATGGATCATACGCTAAATGTTAAACTGGCGCTTATTCGGAATAATAATGGGGAGGAGAGCAATTAAATATTTGAATGTGCGGGAAAATATAAATGTCTGTATTGAAGTTAAATGTTAACTAGTCAGTTTGATCAATGTTCAATATTTTTTTGCAATTTTTTTGGGAAAAATTGTTGGATAATCTATTTTGCAATTTTTTTGGAGTAATTATAAAAATGAAGATATTAGTTAGTTAAGTTGACCAATAATTATTATTTGTTAATTATTTGTTAATTGTTAATTATTTTTTAAGGTTAACCATTTTTGTGTTAATTAAAGTTAGTAATTTTAAATACCAATTGAAAGAAGTTTTAGAATAGTTATTTTTTTATGGATTTTTTTTATAATGAATTAGTTTGTTAAGTTGTTCGTGTAAATTTTCGATTTTAGTTGATAAGTCGCATGTATAAAAAATAATGGAAGATAATTGTCGTGTGAAAATGTAAAATATGATGTGTATTTTGAATATTTGAATGTAAAGCGTAAACACTCATTAAAAATTATGTAGTTAAAAATTTTAATTGAATAGTTTTGGTATCTTTAGAAATTGTTTTAGAAAGTTTTTTGGGAAAGTGGAATATATTTTGAAGTAATTTTTCAATTTTTTGTTCAAACTTTTTTGGTTCAGAAAAATATAAAGAAAATTTGAAGAAAAAAAATTAAATATTTAATGTGAAGTGAAGAATTTATATGTGAATATTAAATATCAAGTGTATTTTCCAATATATTGTACTTTACTATTATAAAATATACACCAATTAAATTGGTAAATAATATATGAAATATATTTAATATGAAATGAAAATTGGAATGGATATTGAGAAGATTGGTAAAGATTTTTTGTGAATATGGCTGTTGTGCTAAAAACGTTGAGATTAAGTTTTTTTCTTGAGGAATGAAGATATATAAAAAGTTGTTTCGTTTTGTAAATGGATAGATATGTGTTCAAAATAAAAATGTGGAAAAATATATGAAAATGTGTTGAGTATATTTTTAATATTGAAAAAAATTGGCATTAACATTTCGGATAAAAAATATACACTTGAAAATTATGAATGAGTTGGACGAAAAGGTTTATCTTAAACACTTATCAATTTTTATTAAATGATATCAATGCATTTATTCATTTGATAACCTGTTCATTTGTAAAATTTAGCTCGTTTTATTTTATTCAGAAAAATAATCAATGATATTGATGATAGCTAAACGCTAAAGTTTCTAAAACTGGAGAATATTTGTATCCCGAATTTACGTAGTATATTGACAGCTGGCTAGGATTTATGTTTTGGTATGAAGATACCCAGTTTAATATTGACGACCATGTAATAACTCATTTAAAGCCGAAGAATGAAGAAAAAGGAAGTCTCGAATGGTCGGGAAAGTTTCTCTGTAAACTTATGGAAGATTTGTTAAATAAAACGTTTAAATTTGGCAGAAGTCCTTGGGAATTTCATGTGATTCGAAATTATGGAAAGGATGGGGAAAATACAGCATTCGTTTTACGAATTCATCATGGTTTAGCAGATGGTTATTCAATAATTAGATGTTTATTGGATGGAGTTTTGGAATACGAACATTTGAAGATTTTAAATCAAGTGATTTCGTCAAAATCGAAAAAGAAAACAAGTTATCGAGATAACATTTTCGCTAATATTTGGTTTCCTGGAAGATTTATTTGTGATTTTGGTTATTTGGGTTCGTTATTCTTACGAAATAAAACGTTCTGTCATATAAACGATTGTGATAAAGAATGGTATCAGTGTTATGTCAGATCGAATTTAATTCCTCTTTCGAAAATTAAATTGATTAAAAACAAATTTCGAGTTTCGTTTACAGCAGTTTTGGTATCAGCTTTGTCAAGGGCTTTAGGAAAACTTGAGAAAATAAAACGATCATCAAACGTTTCCTTGAACATACCGTTTTTGTTTTTAATGCCAGTGAAAAATCACTCCAAACGTTTGACAAACGATTTGTAAGCCATTAAACATAATTTCTTTGAAATATTTGTACTTTAAATATTTTTGGTTTTAAATTGTTTATTTTTCTAAAGCACTGCAACAATTTTAGACCTTCCAATACATTCAAACACACAAGATTCTTTATCCCAACTACTCAGCATGGACAAATTACTTAAAAACGGGAAGGGTTCACTAATTCCATTAATTTCACGATGGATTTTACCTCCTACTGCATTAGCTCAATTAGCACCTATAGCTAAGGCTGTAACTCACAATTATATTGTACCATGTGGCTTAACAAGCTTACGAACATCAGACCTTGGAATATTGGAATGGAAAGGACGACAAATTTTGGAATACGATTTTGCAGTTGGAGGAGCTTTGGGTGTTACCGGTATAGCTTTCATGGTACAAAGTTATGGAAATCAAATTCGATTTGGAATTACTGCAGAAAAAGGATTAGTAACGAGAAAGGAATTAAATAAACTTGTTTATTGGATCGAAAAGGAAATTGAAGTGCTTTATGATAAGCAATTATAATTTAAAAACATTTAATAAAGCATTTATATCTACAAGTTTTCTGGTAATTTTGGATGCATACAGTTATTGAATTTACATTGATGCTACTTTTTTCATAAACATAGATATCAACCCACGCATTATATTGAGCGTGTGCATCCTCATCATCGACTACCCATTGCGAAAGCAAAAAAAAACTTACCATATATACCAATTTTGTATACTCTGCACACATAGTTTGTATATTTTTTTACAGAAAATGCGCATTACTAGTTTTGTGCTCTTAATCAGCAATAATTTTGGCTTGTACTTCTTGCAGTATTACTACACCGTATACTCAAAGTTTCGACAGAGAGTTTTCGTTTTTCCGAATCTAGGTTGAAAAAAATCTCGGTTATTTTATAGGGAAGGCGAGTCATTCCGATTAAAATACTAGTCAACAAGCCTGTCATCATTACAAATCAATGAATATTAGGGATTGGTCACGGTATTAATTGGCAACCATCAGTGTTTACCCAAAGGATCCAATGGGATGCTTCTAGATTTGAACTAAGAACGTTTGAACAATTTAAGGACAAAGATAGCCGAAGTTTTTTTGTCCCCTTTCATGTGTTAAAGTATAAGTTTTTTCTGCAACAGCAACTGAACTAAATCTTTCTACTCTGGTAACGTAATCCATTTACTATATTTTATATAAAGTATAATTGCTTCTAAGGTTGTTTTATTTAGGATACCGTAGTTATGTTTAGAATAAAATTGAATATTCTGTTGGAAGACCTTCTAATTTCAGATTGTCTGCTGGTTTTGTTAACTTAAATAACGTAAATATTTCAATCCTATCAATGGTCCGTCTATAATATTGTACTAATTGTAGATTCTTGATAAGAGTTAACATGTTTTAACTTGTTCATCATTCGTGTACGTTATGTTGCATAAGTTTACTTGAGTCCAGCTTGGTACTTGCGAAGCATTAATACACCCTAGAGTATAGACTTGCTAAGATCCAATATTTTATCAACTTTATCAATTTATTCAATGAAGAAGCCCAAATGTTTTGCCTTAATCCTTCAATTCATCTTATTTCGCAATGATGTTTCTCTGAAGACTGGTTTTTCGTTGATAAAATCAACTGTCTAAGTAATGTGAGGGACGATGTAATAATTGTGAATTAATTGTCCTGGTGAAAATATGAAAACATGTTCATCATCTATAAGCACGTTCATCATGAATGCACTAGTACAACCGGTGTGCCGTAGAAAACTTACATACTTGTTGGAACAAACACGTACATAAACATCAATTTATAAGATATGCAAACACTTTGACCCGTTATGAACCCAGATTTGGCATTGCAACCAAAAGTGATGCTCGGAAAAAATTCGTCAAAACTAATTCCCACTAATAGAACAAGTGTAACAAATTAAATGTGTCCTAATGATGTCCAGTTACCGAAAAATGAATAAAGGATACTTACGTTATGTTTGCTTAGATACTTTACTTGTGCATCATTTTGTACCCGAAATATCGTTAACATTAAAATAAATTTAAATTAAAGACTTTTTAATTTGTTTATACTTATGATTTAGTCCTGTTTGGAAATGGCGACGTTTCACACTCAAAATTACAAAGTGGAATTTTGTACTATTATGATCAAATCAAATCTATTATTGTCTTGCAGTATAGAGTAGTTTGTTGTCGCTATTAACGCAATGTTTTTAAAACCAATAACTTAGGAAAATCCTTAAAGTACTGTCTAAATACGGGACGAAGATTCGGTCAGAACCGATTTTCAATCTTCTTTGGGAAATATAACTGAAACATAATATTTTATTTTGCACAAAAGGCTGTTTTACTTGAATTGTCAAGTCACATCATCAAAATATTCTGATGAAACGACAAAAATTGAAAGATCAAGTCAGCACAAACTTAAAAGAAAACCAATAAGTAAACAGAAATTCGAAATACTAAAAAGATTCACAGTCGAAAAAGTAACTGCAAGATTTTATTGGACAAGTAGGAAAATATAATTATATGTTAATATGGTTTTTATCATGTTAATACGTTATCAGTTTTTATTTTTCCAAGATCAAAAAAGCTCGGTAAAACATCAAATTGCTCTTCTTTTAAAATCAGCATCAACTCTAATTATGCATTGTTATTATGCCTCTTACATATTGTTACCAAAAATATTTTTCTTGCATAAGCTAGCTGGTATATGAATTGTCATATTTGAACCAGACTGACAGGTTCTGATGACAACCATAAAGGAATTGTCAAAGGTTGGCTGAATTTTATAGCATTTTTATGCTGGTATTCAAAGCATTTTAAAATGTTTTGAAATAAATAAGTATAAATGCAGATGCTGGAGTAGATTTTGCTATTCGGTTACTATGAAGCCAACCTTTGACATTTACCTCAGAACGTGTCACTCTGATTGAACCAAATCCCTTACTCAGTTTAGCTTTTAGCACAAGAAAAAACGTTCTTTGTAGAATAAACCTAATAAATGACGAAACTCTTGATCTATCCATTTTATGAAACTGGCCAACCTTCAACGCAATAATTGGACAACTTTTAAAAAATAATCGAGACCATTTACAACCATTCCTTCGTTTAGATTTTTGAAGTATTTTTCTAGAAATTAAAATTGGTCGGCTGCCCAAATCTAGCATAACACAACAAACAATCATCATAGCCACTATTGCAAAGCAAATGCAAACAATTCCTATACTTGGTATTTGACTTTTAAATAAAAGAAGAGCACATAACATTGTAATTACTAACAATCCACCGTTGAATTGAATAGCTGGCCAAATGAAATTCTGAAAACATTCGTTGCTTAGTATTCCAAATATTTGAATTTGTCTGTAGAGCATTCCAAGTTGTTTCATTTTTCTCTCCTGATTGCTTTCATTGACTTCCTGGTTTTGTTGTAACCAGCTGAAAACATTTTAGAAATGAAAATATCTTATAACGAAATCACTTTGAGGCCTATTTAATTTCCAATGAATACCAAGTATAAGCTGAAAAACTTACTATAGTTTACGCAAATCATTTGTAATTTCATTTAAAGTCACTAAACAAAGGGCTGAAAAATTATAAGCGACTACTCCTGTAAGAATCATGGGTGAACCATGTAATATTAATATTGTAAATCGATACAAAATGCTCATACATTTCTCCTGAATAAAAGCATTTTGATGAAGGTATGGAAATAAGACAATTATAATTGGAAACACAGCTGCATAAAATACTAAAAGTGTTACTGAAGCTAGAGTGACTAATATTAAAAAGGAAACATCACTCGATTTTTGTTTAAGTTGAGAACGTTGTGCTACAATTCCGTGCGGATGTATGAAAAAACTATTAAGTAGAACGGTGAGCTCTTGTTTCCTTGTTTGATATACGTAAACGCTTATACAATCAGATAATTTGGATAGAAGTAGGACTACGTGATAAAATATAGTAACAAGGTTTATTTGTCTAGAATGGTGTGAATTATGGTAAAGTTCAATCAAACTTATTAGAAATGAAATGAATAGAGTGATTTCCCAAAGTATTTGAGTGGATCTTTTTTACATTTAGCTGAATGATATTGTAGCGATTATTTTGTTGGTGAATATTTATGGAAACTAAAGGAAGTACTCTACTGCCTATATTGTGACCAGTTTCAATTATTTGAAGGACTGCTTTGGAAGGCATTTTCAAACTATATATATTTGATGTTATATTTGACTAAACTGTTGAAACTTTATATATTGTGCCACTTGTGACTTGTATTTTGAGACAACTTAAATTCCCTGGTTGGTAGATTCTAAGATGCCGAGTCGCACGAAGCTAATAATTTATTTAAACTTATAAAACTCGAAATTATATTTTTACTACTTTGAGAATTACGTACGTAGATTTATTTTGGGAAGTATTGTTTTCCGCATTTGACCATATTCAATATGAAGTTGAGTTATAACAAAAACCTTAGTTAGTTCATTTCTCTTATTTAGTATACAATTATGTTGTGTTTACAGTTAGAAAAGGTTTAATTTGGAAAAAAGTTAGACTGTGAGCAATTTCGTGCATGCAGAACTAGTCCTGACCTTTGATTTTTTAACTCTTACGACACTTGGAAATAAACTAAAGACATAACAATATTTAAACCGAGTACAAAACTGACATGGTAAGCTATACATAGATAGATATAAAATATTGTCATATTATCTCGGATTAATGTTCAGGTGAAGAGGTTTTTCAAGACTTTTACACACATTTTCGAATCCAATCTGGTCATATTATGTGCTGGGCGTTGAATTATCAATTATTATCTATCCTTAAAATTGAACTACACAAAGTGTTTTCCAAATATAGTTAGGTCAATCTAATTTTTGTATTGATTTGAAACTAAGTAAGTTTTCTTTCAAATTGCTAAAAAATCGAACTAAACGTAAGTTAAACTTAGAAGTAATTTCAAGATTATGGTTTTAATATCTTTCCACCGTAATATTTTTGGTTTTGCTAATTAATTATACATAATAAACAATAGCTAGAACTTTTTAGTCACTGCGCTTTTAGATTTACAATATCTGCAAAACCCTAAACTATACATAACTTTACTGTTCCTGAAAGAGCTACTTCAACACTACGTTAAAACACTTGGAAATAAAACAGCTTAGTAGATTCAACAAAACTATTTTTTTCCTACGCAATTTTAAAAGTAGACATTTATGTAATGCGTTTACTGAAATACTCTTTATGAATTGCCTCATACCTTGTTATACGATTCGCAGAACGCCTGTTCAATTTTAAACAAATATTTATGCTTATTACCAATTCACTGAATTCTCGTGCATATAAATATGTTTTGAATTTCAGTTGATTTAGTATTATAAATATTCTTATTCGACCGGAACAAGTTGCTTTGAAACCCTAACAACAAAATGGTGTGGTTGGCTTTGCATAACTAAGCGTTTAAAACAAAGTATACACCGAAATATATGAATATAACTAGTGCTTGAATTATAAGCAATGTGATGCATGTATTTCTCTTTTAATGTATCTAAGGCCCAAATTAAAAAGCTCCTGTTTGAATAACCAGTGTGTCATGATTTAAATATTGTTATTTCTAAATGGGGCAATGATTTTTGGAATTTTGGTTATTTTGAATATGTGCGAAACTGCCAACTTGATTTAAAGGTTTACTAGAAACTTGTGTTCAGCTTGCCACACCATAAATATCGATTTATAGGCGTCATGTTATAAAATAACTCAGGGATAGTTTAAATATTTTATGAGAAATACGTGGTGTCATTATAACCACTATTATATATTAATTTACGGTCCACCTATTTGCTAAATGTAGCCCTAAAATCGTGGACTTGTTACTGTAGCTATATCGAACTTTTTATTTGTGAAGTAAATACAAAAAAATTCAAGTTTTGCAACTCTGATTTGATCGCAAGTTTATAGTTCGGTAGGGATTTTAAAACGCATCGTAGAATGCACAATAAAGCTCAAATAAATTACTACAAAATATTATTTTGACTAAACAATATAGTAGTACAATTCTCTTGGATTTTATGCTCAGTTTGAAACCAGCGGTAAGTTATAATCGACACGTAACTGTAATAGGCTCGTTAATTTAATGGGATAAATTAGGATTTGGAAATAAAAATATTTAGCTTAAGATACGGAAGAGCATGCAATGAGGCGTTGGTTCAACGTTGGCTTGCAAAAATCTCATGTTCAATTTCAGGACTGCGATAACTAATTTTATTATTATACTAACTATTACTCTGAGGATGAAAGATATTTACCAGTTTTAGAGGATGGTGATCAGTCGAGGATATGTGGTAAATTTTAATTATTTCCTACGTTACACTGTATATTGTTATGGCAAATTTGGTATCAAACAGAACAGAATTTTTTATTACTGTCAACAATTGAAATTTACTACATATCCTCGACTGATCACCATCCTCTAAAACTGGTAAATATCGTTCATCCTCAGAGTAACAGTAACAATAATATTATCGCAACTCGTGTCAGTTGACCTTGAACTTTTAATATATTTAACAATGCAAAAAAAATAGTTTCGTTCAGATTTATTTTGCAGTCACGTTTGTACAATATAACATTGATGCTTTTGTGTTTTTAGCGAAGCTTATTTATCTCGTCATTAAAATGAAGCTAATTTTTGTTCAAATTTTCCTTGCAGCATTCTTTGGACTAGTAACTTCTCAATGTTGTTAAGGAAACAGATATCTGGTTTTAAAAAAAATAATAATTGTAAAACCAATTCTGGCCCTAATTGTTCTTAAAAATAGTTTTAAAATATTTTGTTTCTTTAGTTCGAATGCACTAACGGAAAATGTTTTTTTTGACTATGAAGTTTGTAACGGATTGAACAACTGTGGGGATGGAAGTGACGAGCCGCCAATTTTAACCCCAGAAACGTGTCCACCTTGTGGATATCAAATGTTCAGATGCAATAATGGCCTATGTATTAGAGCCAGCCGAACTTGCGATGAAAAGACGATTGTAGAGACGGCAGTGACGAGTCTGAGGATCCTTAAAGTGTTCCAGAATGCCCACCGGAATTTTTGGTTTCAATGTGAAACTGGCCGTTGTATTAATAAAAGGTTTGCTTGTAATTGCTTGTAATGGAAAAAATGACTGTGGGGACAGTATTGATGAGCCAGAAGATCCTAATGATTGCGAAGAGTGTAGTTGTTTTGACAATAGATGTAAAAATGGTAGATACATTCCGAATGGTTATTTGTGTAATGGAGCTGATCACTGTTGGGATAATAGTGATGCGCTTGAGAACCCAGAAGATTGTCCATCTTGTGCTGACTAGGAATTTAGATGTAAAAATGGCGGATGTCTTCATTATGCATTTGTTTGCAATGGTAGAAAGGATTGTGATGATGATGATGTTCGGTGGTTCGAAGGAATTCATCTGTTAAACTTGACAGAAATGGACAAAAAACTTAGAATATTTCGAAGTCATAATTAACCTAAACCAGAAAACCATACAGATATATTTTTTGTTTACCTATTTAATTGCAAAACAATCAAGTTTGACATCTTAACTTTTTAAAGTACAACATTTTCAAGAAAATTGTGTTATATTTAGTTTCTAATTTAGCACCAAAGCCTAAATAATATTCAAATTCCATAAATGCTTTAAATTTGATGATGTAAAACCAAGTTTACATATAAAAATAACTGGTTATGTTTCTATTTTTATGTGAAAGTATATGTAAATAGTAGTCACGTACTTCAAGAAATGAGAAAGCCTTCGGAAAAACATCGATTTCTTTTCAAGTAAATTTTTTTATGTAAATAACCTTCTAACTTTATTTTTCAGGAGAGTCAATGTTTATCCATAAACAAAATAACACTTATAATGATTTAACAAATTTATCCAATCCTTTAACTTAAAGCATGCTTAATCATTTGATTATTTATCTTGCTCAATTAGAAACTGACAAAACATAGTATGATTTCAACACAAAACAACCACAAGCTTGTACATAATCCTGTGATAGCCAGTATAAAGATGGCTTGAATATTTCCCTGAAGTTTAACAGAGGCTGGTCTCCTTTCATTTTTCATGGGTGTCCATTCTCCACTACTTTTGATCGTTTCAACCCACCATTTCCAAATACCGGACTCGTGCATTCCCTTTATTCTCTGAAGTATAAATTGTGGGACTAAGCCTCTTAGAAAAAACGATTTGGTTGGCTCAAAAATCTTTTCGGTGCCCACCGCAGCTCCTTTCTTCTTTAATCGCCCAGCAAATGTATAACTTAGATATGATGGCAGTATAGCAGCTGTTTTGTCACACTTCGCTATTTGATTGAAAATTTGCAGTTCTTCCTTCTCAGTGTAAGACTTATCTATTTCGTAAGGGCTGCACAGTACGTTTTCAGTATTGCCTGCAGAATGACAATATCTTACATTTGAAAAACTGGGTGGCAACGTACGTATATACTCGGTATTGATATTAGCTACGGTAATGTTATGGTTCAAAACTATATCAATGCTTAGTGGATACATATGATTACACCGTAAATGTATTTTAATTGAGAGATATTGTTTTCCAACAGCCTAAACTGAAAACATACTGTGGACGATGATCTTCATGAGCAAATTGATTCCTCAGTTGATACAGTATTTCTTTCACAGCAGCAACTGGCAAAAGACTTGTCCAATTCGCAAGTTTAATTTTCTTTTCATAAGTTTCTTTGTCTCGGCCTTGTAAAGTAATTATAATTTCTGCTATATCAGACTGGGTGAAAAAGGGTTTGTCAAAAGTAGAATTTAGGTAGTAAGAGTGCTTACTCCCTTTGAATGCTTTAAAATTTTCAAAGGATATGCTTTGGTTTTGCAGTTAATCAGGATCTAGAAATATTCTACGTGTTTTACTGTAAATTGTAAAATTTTCTTTTCTTAATTCATCCACTTTCTCGTAGTATTTTATCGATACTGGTGCAGTCATAGTGTAAATGTTTGTACTTTTGTATGCGTTGCTAAGCACAATGCAAACTAGTAGATAACTACCAAGCACAATATTAAGAAACGCTTTTGAAGTTTTCATAAATTTGTAAAAGTATGGTTCTTGTTCTAAAATAGCAGTGAAGTTTCCCACGATATTTAATATTATTTCTAAACTTAACGACTTAGAGTTACATGCATTATAATTACTAAAAACAGAAAAAATGATGCTTATAATAATTATACTTAATACCCCTACAATCCAAGTGTATGCATCAAACATACCCAATAACTCTTTAAAACTAAAAGACTTTTTTCCAAGTATGCCTTTGCATAACACAAAGCGTAAACCATGTACGGAATCCTCATAACTCATAGGTTGCTTTAATGGATGCAGCTCTAATTTGGATGATATCACTAGCATTACGAGAACTGAAGGATCCTTTTCCTTACCAGAACGTTTTTCTAAATACTTTCCATTGCGGCAAACTGTTTTTGAAGTAATGATATGGTAGCTAAAATTCTTAAATATGGAATGCCACCAATGCACTATGATATGAGCCATTTGTTCACTTTTAGATGAATATTCGTTGTAAAAGTTTTGCCATTTTGTACGTAAAGTAAAATGATTTCTACAAACATCAAAATGTTTTCTTTGGATGGATTCTGCAGTATCAACTGAATTTATTAATGACATAAAAGCCTGCTCATACTTGATTCCAAATACAATTTCATATTTTTTTATCATAGCACCCATTGAAGTTTGAAGAAATGTAGAAATGTCTACAAGTTTTCTTGAATGTTGCATATTATTGATGCAGTGGTGGCATGGGACAACATGCTCAATAAAACTTTGCTTTCTGTTTGGGTATAGAAAAAGAAAGAATACCGAATTATAAGATGCTGGTTCCAAAGACTCAGATCTGTATATATTACGTATTATCCATTTTTTCAAAATCTCGTTTTCAAATTTTTTAAATGTTTCTTCAAATGCAACTATGATATTGACTATTGGACTAGCTCTTAATGAATACGGCATTGTCATTGTAGGTACAACGTCGCTTGCATTGTATTTTTCCTTAGACCATGACCAAACTTTAGGATAATCAAACCAATCTAGAATGAATCGAATTTTCCTCATTGACAAACTATCTTTCCCAATCATCAAATTGGGTGCTACAAACGTTGCTGGTGTTGGAAACATTGAAACATGAATTTGACAAGACCAAGGTCTTGTAAAAAGAGGATACTTGCGTCTCAATAGTCTTGAACATGCCGTATTAAAGTAGTACCAGCCAACAAAGGATGAAAATTCACAATTTGTATCAGGCAAAAATGACTCGTTTTTGAATAAACCGCTTGGCATCCAACCTATGAATTGTCTTCTTGCTTGCTTACCCTTCCAAAACATAAGGTATGATCCAGTTTCTAGGTTCCGAAGTATGATTGGAATTCCGACACTTGGAATATGTGTCCAATGAAATGTAGTCAAATGAACTAAGCAGTTTCTACCGGAATTTAATGAAATAATCTGGTTAAATGTATCAGAGAGATTTAGTAGTGAAATATGAGAGGCCCATGAATTAGTATTATAATGCTCTAAAAGATTAGTATCGATGGAGAAATTGTAATAAATTGACATGTTTCGGAGTAAGTTTGTAAAATCGTTTCGATAATACTTAAAAGTCCATGAAGACATGGCAAAAGATAAGTTTAGAAGGAAGTAAAATGCGACGGATTTTAAATACGATTTCATTACTAAGACGTATTACTATGTCAAATTTTTGTAAAATACTACAGTTAAATTTGATTCCTCTGATTCTTTCTGTATAGTCAGTATTTGATATGTAATATCTTAAATGGATATTGTTTAAATACACACGCGAAAGTGCACTTATTTAAAGCTACCAGTGTTACATACGAGTATTTTTTTGAAATGTTCAAAATTCTAATATTTAGATATGCTTGCAATTAATCTAACGCCATCGCCGTAAAATTAGTATTATTAGATACCCTTAATGCAATAAAACAGGTTTGTGTTGTGATGAAAGTTTTACAAATATAAACAAATCTGGATGTATTTTGATTCGAAATTCAAAATCTAGAGAAAGGCTTCATGCAGTATTGTAAGCAAATAATGTCGTAAAACAATATGTAGACCAACTTTTGACAAATTAAAAAAACACTGGATCACTTTTGTTAATAGATTTGTTTAGTGATAAGCACAACAAAGTTAGATGTTTGAATTCTAACAATAAATATAAACTAGACGGGAGAAGAAGTTTCCCGGTTATGTTAAAACTGGAGCTGGCACTGACTTGCGAAAAAATACGTGTACACAAAAATATTTGTAAATTCACTTTAATATACTACGTGTAGTTTATGGGATTGGTGGATCGAGAAAGAATTTTGGATTATGAAATGTACTAAAGCAAGCTTCTGGTATTTTCTGCAAACTAAAAAAATATATTAAAATATTTAGCCTATAAAACTCTCATGCTATGTTCCACTACTTAAATATAGTGGGACGTTCTTACTAAAAATAAATTTGTCATGCAAATGATTTGCTTGTAAACCTTTGGCTACAATTAAGGTTGGTTGTTTACACTGCACTAAAATATCTATGATGCCTTTCAGATATAAATAATATTGATTCGAATGTTTTCTTTGAATAAAGCTCATATACATATAAATAAAAGGTTTGTACGTCTCATGATGAAAAATTGAATCCCAATTTGATCTTAAAACTTTTAAAAACAATTATTCCTATATAACGGCAAACCTAGTTGTTTAGACAACTACGTTAGATTTTTTGCTAAATGAGTGGTATTTTATGTAAGTTGGAAAACTCAGTAACATAAACTGATGAAATTCTCATGCTATGTTACGCTACTCAAATATAACACTATATGCTTACTAAATTAAAATTTTACTCTAAACGGTTTACTTGTTGAAGATTGGATATAGTTATACGTGGCTATTTGCACACTCGATCTAAATAAAATTACTTCTTAAAGTACCCATTCTATACAAAAAATATTATTAATATTATTAGTGTGTTATTTTTTGTTAAATTTAAAATGAAATGTTGCTAGAAATGCATACTTTGGAGCGCCTTTATATCACCACGTCTATTAAGTATGAAATGTGAGTTATACCAACGAGAGGATTATATCTACAGCTCGTTTAACAAAACATGTGTGACATTTTTTTCCAAATTTCAAATAAGCTGGAAACATGAAAATGTGAATTTATCCTAAATCTGAGCCATAAGCAAATTTATTGAACTATGGTATGTTCATTTCTAAAAATAATTATAAAATTGTGTAATAAACCTTAGCAAAGTACATGCAATGTACAATAAAATGGAATGCAGATTTTTAAAACATACATTGAAGATTAAATGCTATAATACATTTTCACGATTAAAACCTGTAGTCCAATTATAACGTGTATTATTCATTTTACTCTTGATAAAAGTAAAAACTGTATGGTCAAGTCAATAGCAAAATCAAAACATCTCAAAGGAGTTAAATTTTCCAGAAAGTTGTTATCTCCAAATTCAATCTTAATTATTATACAAGATCTCCAATATGTTCGAATCCATCTTCTTTCCTTCCTAGATGTTTGGCTTAATTGTGCTCTCTTCACTGCCTTCAAATATTTCTTACTTTGTAAACATACGACAACCATTCCACTTAATATAAACACAAGTACAAACATACCATTACAAATTGCTATTGCATAAGCCATATATACCAATATATTTGTCTGTTGCCGATCATAACCTAAATTCTCAACCATAAGAGCGCAATTGATAGAAATTGCAAGTATACAACAAGCCATTACACAACCTAAAGGTTTTTTCGCAATTTTGTTGAACATCGTGTTTAGAATTTGTACCTGTCTGTATATTCCAAAGCTGTTGTACATGTTTTCACTGCACTTAGCTTCATTTTCCGCATGCTTAATGATCTGTTGTTGTATAATAGGAGTAATAATATTGCAAACACATACTACAAAGGCAGCACAATTCATGATTAGGTTCCATACGCAAATGTTGACAAAAAACAGAAGGAATTTGACAAACCAAATTCTAATCTTTATGAAGATTTCCATGTTAAGTAGATCACGTTTGTTATGACATTCCTCCAAAAGAATATATCCAATTAAAGATGGTTTGCAAGGATTTTGGAAATGAAATGCCAAAACATTTAAGGGACCAAACAAATTCACAGAAATAAGAATTATAGGAATCAGCATCAAGTTGAATTTAATTTTTGGACAAGTGTCACCAGTAATGTTATTACTTATTTGGAGCATGTTGTTAAGATAATTTCCTAAAATGGACCCTTTCAACTTTGTTAATTGCATATGAGAAGATGCATTAAAAAACACTACACAAGAAAACCATCCAAACATTTCATCAAATGAAATTCGTTTGCAACCGGAACTCTTGTGGGATGTATGAACACATTGGCAGAATAGTACGCATGCTAGAAGGGTAAATAGGTTGCTCTTGTTTCGAAGACGAGATAGGTTTTTATCTGTTTCAGTAATAAACTTGAGACCTTGAACACTTTCTTCAGAATCAAGTCTGATAGGCATTACTTGATAAAACGAACAAAGCTTTGTTATAATTTTTAAAATAAAGGTTTTCTCTAAATATTTTTCAAGAAAATTGGTCACATTTGGATAAGTAACATTTGGTAGAGGAACTCTTAAGGTTTTGAAACAGGAGAAGGAAGATTTGAATATTGTTTTCAAATTCATTATTCGGTTGTTTTCAAACCAACTACTTATATTATAACACAAAAATGTGTAGATATTTCATTAAACAAATATGCTAAATGTAAAAAGGAAATTAATCCCGTATTGAAAATTGAGTAGTTTAATTACTAATCCGCTACTTTACGTTCGGATTACTATTGAAATGCGGAACGTTTTTAGTTTTTTCAAGACCAATTAACAGTTTTTAGTTTCTTCAGACCACGTTATTTTAAAAAATTCAAAAAAATTAAAATGAAAAAAGATTTTGCAAAAGCTTTTCGTTTTGCTTGTTGTTGATTATTCGAATTACACAAGTGTTTTATAGTATCTAATTCCACATCACTACAAATTAAACAAATAGCTTTTTTTCACTGAATTAAGTTGATACTTTGAAGTTTTGCTGAACGAAAAAATGAAAATGCAACTAGCTAAATATTAATTAAGTTCTAAATGAGTACCTGCCCAAAAGACATATATTGGCTATATGAATGATGATATTTGGTTTCTTTTAAGGTACTTATTATTCAAAATTGTAACGCTTCATATTATTCTAACGCCGAAGCTATTGCTCTTTTTCAACGGTCTTTTTATGACTAAAGCATGTGAATGCTATAATTTTGAATCTACTGTACCTTATGTGATTTTCAAATTTTTAAATAACCTGAAAGTTTAATGTGCGGCTCGTTTGGAATTAAAATTTGTTTACTGTCTTTCGGGCTTTGAATGGGCTTTATACTCTTGCATGATAATTGATTTTAAATTCCAAATTTATCGCGTTGGAGTAAGTTTATGACACGTAAAATTAAAGTGTTACCTAGATGTCAAAAACAATAAGACAGCAAAGTGAAGTGGTCAGCTTTCAAAAGCCAGACGTTGAGAAAACCAAAGCCAAACATAATACATGACTTTTTGATCAACATGTTTTTCAGAACAAATATTTTAACTTGAAAATCTGATCTTAATTAAATATATTTTACATAAGAATTATACATGTTGTTTTTGTTAGTTAAGATACAAAGTTATAGTTGCTTAAGATTGCTACTACAGCTAAGACTTGTTATGGACTTTTTATTGGATATTTTTGGTTTTTCACTAAAACTTGATGTTGACCTAAAAGCATTAACCATTTCTGTCTTCCGCTAGTTGGGTTATGTTTAGAATCGACTACGTAATGTTTGGGTCATTTGAGATCAACACAAATATGTTGTACAAATAATATATTTTTGACTCAATGGTTACAAAAAACGCCCCATAAAGCTAGTCACTTGTTTTTTACTCGATAAAAACTAGCACTTGGTGAGCTGTTTACAACTTTTTAGCAAATAAATGAATACTATTTGAAATATATTTACACGTGGACATTTTTAATGTGTATGAGACTCTGGTAATGTGCTGACCTAGTAAGTTGTAATTATTTCTGTTTTTTAATAACAATTTGATTAAAAATAAATGAGTCGCTTCATATAAAAAGACTATTGGACATTGTAAAAATTCCGCAAATGAATTTAAACAATTTTTTAAAAGCTTCTTAAACTATTCGCAATGATTTTTTCTTCGTAGGTTACCTCATTAAATAAAGCAGTTGGAGTACAAAACGCTAGTGGAAGGTAATTTGTTAAAGGAAACGATCAATCATGCTACTTAATGTGATGTGATTGGTTAAACTGGTAAGGTTTTTAATTATAACATGTCTAGGCTATTACACTAATAAACTTAAGTCGTCAAGACATATACTTTAAAAAGTTAGATAATACGCCACGCCAAAACTTTTAAAACGGGGGATTTAGAGAATTTTTGAGTTTGTGCGGTATCCACATGAAAGTTTTCAATGAATCGTTTTTTGATAAATACATGCATACATATCGTTACTACGTGTCACAAAACCCAAATATCGAAGAAGGCGCTTCCCTACAATCAGTGTTTAATTGATGAATGATTGAAGCTATTTGTGTCAGTGTAATATATCAATGTGTGGTAGTCAATTCATTTTTGATGATACGCTTAGTTTTAAATTTACAGATTTTTATTTCCATAAAAACAAATGATTTTCAAAAGTCAGCAAATTAGTTCAATATGTAATTTTACCACTACAAAGTTACTTATTTTCTTATCAATGTGGCCATTTTTACTTAAATCATCACATTACATATTCATTTTTTAAATAAATACAACTAAATTAAGTCAATTTTTATTTCTTATTTATCGTACGAATCCTAAATGTTAGTGAATGTCATGTTATAACTATTTTACCCTTGACACCAACAAGAATTGTATGGTTAAGTCCACAGCAAAATCAAAACATTTCAATGGAGTTAGATCTTCTAGAAAATTGTTTTCCCCAAATTCAATTTCAATTTTGGCACAAGATCTCCAATATCTTCGAATCCATCTTCTGTCCTTTATACATGTTTGGCTAAGTTGCAGTTTCCTTACCCGAATCAAGCACTTATCGCTTTGTAATCGTACTTCGACCATTCCTCTCAACATGAACAAAACCACAATTGTTCCATTTAAAATTCCTATGGCATAAGTTGCAAATGCAAAAATATTTGTTTCCTGCTGATCCCCACTTACATTTGCAACCAGAAGAACCAAACTGATAGAAATTGCAAGTATACCACAAACCATTACATTACCTAAACATTTCTTCTGTATTTGATTGTACAACGTGTTAACAATTTGTACTTGTCTGTATATTCCCAAGCTTGTGTACACATTTTTACTAGCTTTTACTTCTATCTCTGCAAACAAAATAAATTTATGTTGTATTTTTGAACACATTATATGACACACAGTAATTACGAAAGTAAAGCAATTACATGCAGAGTTCCACATCGTTGACAGGTAAGCAGGAAAAGCCATATGCCACAGCGTGCCAATGCAATTTAAGCCATACGATCTTCCTATCCAATGCAAATTGTGCTTTATGCTTTCATTTCGGAGACACGGAAAAGTGCTATATGCAACACTGGGGCAAATTGAGCTTTTTCTTTAGAAAGAACCGGCAGAAAATTACGCACATTTTGGTACCACATTTATCTGCCTTCCAAAATTCTGCAGTGCAAAACATTTTGCCTCAAAGTCATCACTCTTGTTATTATTATTCATTTTTAATGAACTTCAACCTCTGGACTTGTGTGATATTAACTTAAATATTTAAGTTATTGAAATTAATATTTGGTTTAAATGTAATCTCATGAGAGCTGAACAGGACATTTTAGTGGTACTAATTTAAAACTATGGACTTCGGAAGTGACAGTCAGTCATTTTCTTTGGAAGAGGTAATTAAAGCTTGCCAAGAAGCCGGGACCTTAGGTAATTGTAATCTTACATTTTCATATCAAATAAATAGTGTATTTTTTAATCATTAAATGTTTTCACACCTTAAAAGCAAACAATGATAACAGTTTCAGGTTACCAGAAATCATCGGATTTAACAAATACCAGTGATCAATTGGAAGGGTCTGGGGACCAGAGATCACCGCCACCAGATCCGGCAGACAGTTCTCCGGGAAGTCAGCACCAAGATCATCATGTAAAAATTTGCTTGACTTTAGTTAACGTAACAGCTATCTCGTTTTGAATTGTGAGAATGCTAAGTTAGATTTTTTTATTGCACTCAGAATGAAGATAATGGATTGCAGGAGTTCCAGGCTGGAGGAGGTGGAAAAGTCAAGAAAAGAAAAAAGCCTGAAGCTAAGAGGACGACCAACTTTAACAAACGCATGAGAGGGGAATCATATACTGGATTTAAAACAGAGAAAACTCTTTCTAATCGAAGTAGAACCCCACAGAATAAGGAACGGAAAGCTCGAGAAATTGGGCCACCTTGCAAATCAGGCCTTTGTGAAAAACGAATCAATCGCTACTGTGCAGAATTTTCTTCAAGCGACAGAGTGAAATTGTTTGAAACCTTTTGGAAACAAATGACTTGGGGTGAAAAGAGGGCATACGTTACATCATTGGTCGACAAAAAGGAACCTAAACATCGGGGGGAAAAGGCCGAAAATTTTCGAAAAAGTGACTCTTTTGTTTATTACCTCAAGCTTCATGGTGTGAAGAAGCAAGTCTGCCGAAATATGTTTATTAATACGCTGGGTATTGGACGTTCACACATTCGTGGTTGGCTGACTAAACCTGAAGTCAGTAAGAGAGCCCCCAGGGATCCTATGAAAACTAATGGAGGAGACACAACTTTCGCAACAAGGTACCTTGTGGATCTGCCTAAGCTTCCCTCCCACTATTGCCGCACTTCATCTTCGAAGCTTTACTTGGAACCCATTATTCAAAGTAAAACCCAACTTTTTAATCTTTACAAGGAAAAATGTGCTGAAAAAGATGTCCAAGCGGTATCATACAGGAAATTTTCGCAATTATTCAATGACCAAAACCTTTCAATTCACCATCCAAAAAAAGACCGCTGCGACGTTTGTTGTTCTTACGAAGCTGGAAATTTGGGGGACAATGTTTACAGAACTCATATTCAAAACAAAGAGAACGCCCGTGAAGAAAAACGAATGGACAAGGCGCACGCAGTAGAGGGCAAATGTCATGTTATTGCCATGGATGTTCAGAGTGTACTACTTTCTCCAGTTTTAAATGCCAGTGCTCTGTATTACAAGACTAAACTTGTAGTTCATAACTTTACCATTTATGATTTGGCGACACGATACGCGAAGTGCTTCTTGTGGGATGAAACAGAAGCTGATCTAGTAGCTTCTGTCTTTGCAACCTGCCTCGTTGCATTTTTGGAGGAAAAATTCACCGATGACCTTCCGATTATCATTTTTAGTGATGGTTGTACTAACCAAAACCGGAATGCCGTACTTTCCAATGCTTTATCCCATTACGCCGTAAAACATGGAAAGACGGTTGTGCAAAAGTATCTTGAAAAACGACATACACAAATGGAGGTAGACTGGGAAATGCTATTCAAGAACTACCCGTTGATGAACGCCTGTCTCGCGTGTTCCTTATAGTATTTATTATGCTGATATGACTCCAAAAGATCCTTTTCCTTTTATGCTTATTTATGTACTTGGTAGATAACTAATTAAGTCAATTACTGTGCAGAGACAATTCACCGATTTCCACTTAATCAATATCTTTATTAAGCAACAAAACTTTTACAATTAATTAACTTGTTGTAATTAGCCCTTAACTGAATTTACTAATTACGGATTGCCTTGCCTCCATTCATAACCAAGAACAGAGCACTACTTCGTCCTCCTCCAGAGCAAGTAGCACAACTGCCTACATAATACAACAAGACAAGCATACAGTACAGAAAAAGACCATGCATCACATCGTTTACATATTACCGCTAATAGAACAAAGTTGGTACAATATGCATAATACAAATTCCACATAGACAGTGCCCATGCAAACATCGAGAAATCCATTTGATTACATTGAAATATGTAGAACCGCAAGACGTCACCCGGAACAATATAACTTTCAGTATTTGAATTACAATTACTTTTTGGACTACTCGGAAGCTGCCAAAATGCGATATGTGAGTATTCGCCCGGGTTCAAAAACGGGAGACCCCCACGTGACGGACATTAGACAGATCAAGTATACTCCGGCAGGTATAATTGCATATAAGCT